>CAJQZM010037501.1:0-25693 GCA_907164665.1 Colias nastes | reverse complement strand
AAAAAAAAACTGATTTCTAAATAAAACAGTTAAAATCTACGAGAACCTTCGAGAACCTCCGAGAAACTACGAGACCCTCCGAGAAATCTACGAGAACCTTCGAGACTCTCCGAGAACCGACACAAAATACGCCGAGAATCTTTCTCTTCTTCTTTGTCGATTCACTCTTGGCAGAGTGGTCGTGGTCACGTTGAGACATCCACATCGGTAGTGGAGGCGGACACAGCTTTCCGCACGATATTCCGCCATGTCTTCCTGTTACTAGACTGTCTGGTGCAGTCTGATACACAAATTCCTATAGCAGATTTCACTTGGTCGGTCCAGCGCATTGGTGACCATTGGCATTGTTACAAACATTTATAACGAGGCTGGTGCAGAGCGCGCACCGCCTGTCAGTATGGCCGTGTCGGCGCAACGACGATATACGACTACCCTCAAACTACTAAATAATTATAACTAGCTAAAATTTACTTTGGTCTTCTTAAATAAGTGGTTGATTAATGTAATGAAATAATTAAAGTAACGAAATAATTAATGTTTGTTAAAAATGATAAAAATTCATTGTAAAAATTCGAGTGGCAACACTCAAACTAATTCTTGTGAGTCATGGTTTGCCTTAAATACGAGCGCCCGACGGCACAGAACACATTCACGCGCCGGCCGTCGAAGCGTTCGGAGCTCTCTCTATAATTACGACGTGGATAAAAAGGGCAGTAAAATACCTACGGGCGTTCTACTTCGAGTATGAGCGTCTGCTCTGATGATGATGGTGACGTCAGAATTGCTGACGTCACTCTTTTTAAAAATAGCCTTTGGGCCCTTCTTCCGTCATACCAAATATTCTTCTCTAATATTAAGTCACGTAATGAATATTTTTAATTAAATTGCCGGTATCTTTAATAAACACAAAGCAGATTTACCTAATTTCAATGTCCCCAAAACGTACAAAGGGAACTCCATAAATCATTTCAATATCGTTTACAGGATTGTTTGTTGGAAAAAAATCAAATTAAATCGGGTTTTTTTGGAAATTATATTACTTGCGACGAGAAAATTGCTCGGCCCTTTCATAGCGGGCCCTCGAAGTATTTTAATATCGCCCTTTGTTCCATTATGCCTAATCTGATAATAATAGGAATAATTCTTGTATGCTTTAATTTATTCAATGAAATTATTTTTATTTCCTTTTCTTGTAGGAATTAACTGTGTATGATCTATTTGTAGGTTGTTAATGAGAAAAATTTTATCTCACTATTCCATACTGAAAAATAATTAGTAGAAAATAGTACCTTTATAACAGTTATCAATTCTTAATCGAACCAAAAACCATCGTATAAAAATGGCTTTACCCAATCAAGCTGAATCAATCACTTCTCCGAAATAAACCGGTAATACGACGAAAATTACACAAACGATTTCCATACAAAGACAAAAGCCGATTTCGAGCAAAATAAATAATACATTACCATCATTAATTATGAAACAATTCCCGATAAACGTCAGACCGTATCAATTCCCTGGGGTCACTATCTTTGATGAGTTTAAACGTTCAATGAGCTGAATAGTAATGGAGTCGTTTGTTAATTTATCAGATTACTTTCGCGCCAATTAAGCCTTATTTGTTGCAAGCCGATTACTGTTTAAGCCGACAATCTTTTTAATCACTACATAGTATAAAAAGTCGCTTTTCCTGTCCCTATATCCCTATGTATGCGTATCTTTTAAACTACGCAACCGATTTTCATATGAATTTTTAATAGGTACAGAAATTCTCGAGGAAGGTTTTAGTATATCATTTTTTAGGTTTTAGATAAAGCAAGAGGAAAGCTAGTTTATTATAAGCCGTAAAAGGAGGTTTTATTAAAGCTTACTCTCATTATGATGAATGTACTTAGGTTGAAGTTTTGTATCCCTAATTGGGTAGGAGAAATGTTTTCATATTGATTGATTCGCTCTACGGGTCAGACCGATCAGCCTTATGTCCTCTGCCAGATAAAGCCTTTTTATCTCAACTGGCAATATATATGATGGATGATAACGTTAGACCAGTGTGCTAGGATTTAGATTGTATTTACTACGCACACAACTATCCATGCTAGACGGTTGTTATACACAACATTCTACAAATAACATGTTTATTAGTTGGTAAGCTTACGTCACTTTACATAGCGGCTTTTAAATTCTCATCTATTTCTACTTGATTTCTACATTAGTTTAGTTTGTGTATGTGGGTGTGAGTGTGTTTTTTTTTAATCCTTCACACTAAAACACCTATTTCGGAATGTAATAAAATAGAATATTATATATAAAACAACAGGCTTGTCTGAAACTATATTATTTTCCTGTGATTAATGAAAGAAGAGACTTCATAAAAAATAATATCTTCATAAAAGTACACAATTCAATGTAGAAAAACATAACATTTTGAACTAATAAATAAACAGATCTTGTGGATCAACTATACAAGTTAGTTCTGCATAAGTTATTCATTACTAACGAGAAACTATGAAACTGTATACGTTACACTAATACCTGTATTAAATAGTTATATTATGCGAACAGTACACCTGCAAAATTGACCAGCAACTTTAATAATATTACGGTTATGTATAAAATAATAGCTTCATCGATTTCTATTCAAAATATTCATCAATTAGAGATGGTAATCTTATAACTTCTCCATTATTAGAAATTCTATTTATATGATCTAAAAATAACAAAAAAATATAAAGAGAAATTTTTCACCTCGTGAACTGAAAACTTAGAATACTTTGAAGCTATAAATTCTTTCCATTTTTTTATTTACT
Source organism: Colias nastes (assembly GCA_907164665.1). Taxonomy (NCBI): domain Eukaryota; kingdom Metazoa; phylum Arthropoda; class Insecta; order Lepidoptera; family Pieridae; genus Colias; species Colias nastes. The sequence goes on along the minus strand of CAJQZM010037501.1, from coordinate 22,886 downwards.
TACCTAATCGCCAAAACTACTCCTGGTTCGTGTATTTGGCCACAGTACCTATACTTTATTGTGTAACAGCTATGTATAATATATAAAGTAATATATCGTTTATTTGCTAAGGTTTCTTCATTGTGTAGCTTTTTATGCGTTGGTTTATCTATGTAGCTATGGTAATAATTACACAGTCTAATGAATATTTTTATCTATTTCATGCATTTATTCATACAGAAACCCAAAAATAAAGCTTCCAAATACGCATAATCTGACTGTCCTCACAACTCCAATTTTCCTTTTATCCCAAACACTACAAAAAAGCAGATTGTATCCAAATTAAGGATCTTTAAACAAAATTTTCACACATTATCGTTCTGCATGCATTGCATGTGTGCACTGATGTCCATGTGTGCGTGACTTAGCAAGCAAAGTTGGCGCTATTTCTCGTTGTATTTTTAGGTTATAATTAAAAAGCTCATCTAGAACAATTTTCGGTTTGATGGAATTTTAAAGCAAACACCTAGCCTTTGCTTACGTTGCACGGTCGGGTGCTTCAAAAAATGTATTTTTATTTGTTTCTACCTAGCGGTTTAGTTAAAAAGTTGTTTAACTTCAAAGTAGGTTATTTTTGCATATTGTAATTTTTGTTAAAAATTCTTAATTGGTGAACAAAATTTTTCGTATTATTTTTATAAGTGCATATATATAAATAGTCATAATAATAAGATACTAAAGAAAGTAATACAATGTCCTAACTAATAAAATATTTATAAATAAACGTTAAAAAAGCTATCAAAACATAGATTTAAAATATAGACTAATATTAGAAAATGCGTTTCTATTCTAAGCGAAAGCTCTTGCGGGATTTCCATTATTTAACCCCTGATGTTCAGGCAATTTTCTTATTGGATTTTTAGTGCCTAGTCATAACCGAGTACGAAAATGATCAAAAGTATAAATCCAAAGTGGCTCTGAATGATATCCTATCCGTAATCTAAAGGCCACGAAACAAGCGGTCGAAATAAACAACAAAAAGGCATGCGAATGAGAAATTAACGAATTAATTCATCTCTCTTGATAGCGTCAAGTTTCATAGCTTACGCCAAATTTCGTAAATATTTATATTTTTCATTTTATGAGAATCAAGATAAACGCTACGTTTTGACATTAGATAGAACATTTTCTACAATTAGATTATAATTGCACACAATATAATACCATCAAGACCGCTTCAGCAGTATTGGATTCATTATCAATTCATAAAAGTATTTGAACGTATGTTTAAAGTAAATCTGAGGTAAATAATACACACCACTATAAGAAAATAAAGTAAAACTTGAACAAGAGCTTTCGTTAAAATACTAGTTATCCAATTTCTTCCCGTCTTAATTCCATAGCATTCAAGTTTAATATAGGTATTATAAAATAAAAATGATACACTCGTATTTCTATAAACTAGGATAGTTGGAGATATTATATCATAAATATTATTATAGTCAAAAACATTTTTAAAGACAACTTATTAAGGTAAACATTTTGTTACACTTCTTTCCGCGCTCCACGCTAGGATGTAGCTATGATAATAAAACTCGACATGAAATCAGTTATCATGACGTTCCCTAACTCGAAGTACGAACATTTCTATTTCGATTATTTATGAAACAAGAGTGCGAGTAATGATATATTATATAGGTGAAGGTGAAACAGATAAATCTGTGTTATGTTCACATAAACGTGTCCATTTTTCGTATAGGGCCCAGTTTATCTTTATTAAGGAAATTCGACTTGAGTAATGATACAGAAAGATGAACTAATTAACTGTTATTAAGCATATGTACGATATAGTACTACTTTATGGCGAGTCGGTACGATAAATCAAATATATTAATGTATTACAAATAAGGTATCTCATACTTCGCGGTGTGTGTAACATTCACGAGTCGACAACAATATAAGGCATTGATTCATTTTAATAGCCTTTAAACGAAGAGAAAATAATAATACACTCAACTTACACCAACACTGAAAAGGGCTTTCAACGCTAATAAACACAAAGCTCTAAAATGAAGAGCAGTTGATCCCAATTCTAGTGTTCGTAAAATCCATGTCACATGTGAGATAGATCGCCCAATCCAATGGGTCATCTTAATTGTGTCGGCTGAGTGAGACCAATCAATCACTTATAAAAACAAAAGGGACCGGTTTTTGCAGCCTCCACGAGATTAGACCTTTTTAATAGTGGCTCTGTTCGAAGATGTAGATGACATTTTTGCCGACAATTTATTAAATGTGTTACATGAATGGGTCGTTTTATTGTGTACAATTTCGTTTGAAAAAGCTTTACGTACTGCTTATTTCGTTCTGTTTGGAGTTGAGTTATATGAGAATTTATTTGGGAACGTTTCGAGGAAATAATTATGTGATATGGTTCCCGAAATATTGTGCTTAAAAATAACTCAGATGTATTTAACAATAGTTTTCCTTGTGGTAGGTTTTGCTACTGCATTTTATATACTGTGGTTAAGGTTTCTACATAGAGTGGTCTTAGGTTCAATTCCTGATGGCCTACGGGCTACGACGTAGCACAAAAGCTTAGCGTAGCTTGGCACAAATTATGGAATCTGTAAGCGACCTTGATATTTCGTATGGAAATGTTATTATTACATTTTGACTAGAGATCGAGAAGAACCAGTTAATATTACCGGGTAAGGTTAGAAAATAAATTTTATTTGATTTTTTAAAAATATTTTTTTCTTTAAATGTTTATACTCTCTTTAGTTAAATGACCCGTATGGGCTTATAAAAATAAATAAATGTAACAATGAGATAGTCACCTCATTGTTTTGTATACTTAGGTACCTTTTCTGCTTTTACATGCAAGGAAATTGCACAGTCATGGCGTCGTTTTAATCCTACATCTCCTTTTGTTACAAATGTACATCAAATATCACACATGTGTATTTATTCCCACTTCGTATACTGATGATTTAGATTGATATAAATAAAAATATGTCATATTATTTTAATACCTTAATATTTAATGCAACGTTGAATAAATGCACTCTCTATACGTGCAAATGCAAAAAATGTTCCGCAAATAGAATTTTTCAATAAGTTTGATCCATATTGTAACCTTTCACGACTGTTTACTCTTGTAAATAGTACTTCGCAGGGGAAATCTAGAAATTCCGGGTCAATAAATTGTTGCTCTTGATTTCCCGGGTGTATTAAATTTTGATTTGAGTTAATATCTCTTGAACTTAATCCTTAAAATTAATGAAAATGAAAAGAAGTTTTCATTGATTGAACTTTTTATTTGTATTAATTATTAAACAGGTATTAAAATTTATCAGTGCTTTAAACTCAAAAATAAATTATAAAAGAAGAAAACAACAAAAATATCTTGTGACTAGCTGTGTCCCGCGGTTTTACCGGTATTGCTCCGCTCCTGTTAGTCTAAGCGTGATGATATATAAACCCTATTTTACCCATTAGACTTCCTCGATAAATGGGCTATTTAACACCAAAATATTTTTTTTCAAATCGCACCAGTAGTTCCTGAGATTGAAACAAACAAACAAACTTTTCTACTTATATTAATAAAATTAGAATAGAAGATACAATCGAGTAGAATACCTAAACTTATAACCCCAAATAAAACAAAGAAACAACAAAATAAAGCCGCGACACACTATTAAAATTTCTAACGAAATCGCAAAACTCGTTTCCATCGAAAAAGCCATTACTACAGGTAGTGGGTACCGGCCGTATGTTATCCCTGCTGACGGAACAATGCATATAGAGCAGCTTGGAGCTACCATGATGTCCGTTGATACTACGGTTAGCAACTTTAGAATTAACTATGAGATCGTATTTTAAAGATTCACTGATGAACTGCATTTTATATTTAACAACTAGCCTTTGATTTCGTTAGTCTTATTTCTTTAGGAGTGGTTGATAGCTGATGTCGAGGATAACTGTTAAGCTTAAGGAAGATTAGGCTAATTATAGGAGACGCAGCGAAAATCAAAGTGATAAGCCGGTAAGCGTAGATATTGAGAAGATTCTAATCCGTATTCGAAGTAATTGTATCTTCAGGCGTCTAGTATAAAATAACACAATAACAGTAACTTGCATTGCTGTGAGATATGGGCATAATAAAAACAAAAAAGAAATGGGAAGCCGCGAAATGACTTACCTTTTGCAATTTTTCATTCTCTATGATAATCTTTAGATTAGCCTACACAAGTTACCGATTATCACTGTATCAAATATCAATATAAAAAATTCTAATTCTAATGTAAAAATATAGCAGACAGAGAAAACGATTTTCTTAATAATTAATATAAATATGAACTTCTTATTCCTAGAACTTAATGGGTCGTTAGGAGTTTTCACTAATCAATTTGTTTGTCTACTTAATTAGTCAGTAGGTATAAGCAAAATAATTGGTGCTTAAATAAGACATTGTTACACGGGTCGTTGAGGTGTTTGACCTTTGAGCAAATATTTAAAATAATATATAATAGCATACCGTCCTATTTCGACCTTTAATCAAATATTTCAAAAGCATGCCGTCCTATTTCTCGTTATCCTTATTATTCTTTGAAATACTTCTTATGTTATTAAGATGTACTTCGCAATAAGTAGATACCAATTTACGCGATAAATGAAACATTTTCACAAGAAGACTGCTAAAAAATAATATGATAAAAGTGATCTGTTTTCAGAATCCATTAAATTCGTGATTATATAATATCTGTAAACGAATAAAATGCTAATAATTTCGCAGATGGGTATTAGAAAACCAAAGGTAATTCACAAATGCATACAGACAAACAAACTTAATATAAATGATTTTCTGTTATACGCATTCCGCAAAATTAAAAAGTAAGTTGTCTTTATTTTAACCCACAACTGTAGCTCTAAAAATATTGTTTGAACAAAAGTAGTATACTTAAGTACTATATTTAAAAAAAATATTATCGCCATTTTACTCATTCGGTTAAGTACTTTGAATATCAATTTAAAGTTTTTTTATATCTGTAAAAGTTACGGAATAATCGCCTGTGCACACTTAACGATTACACCCTGTATTCTATATATTTATATTTAATTCCATAATTTAAACTTAAAAAACAATTAAGATTAAACGATTGATTACTCACTAAACACTGCATTTCCATAGTTCCACTGAATTTAAACTTTTCCCCGCTAATGAAAGGGAACTATTAAATGATTGGATCGCAGTTGATGTCTGCAGACTTATGGAATCGATTCAGACGCCATTACGGTCCTATCAAGATGCTGGTCCCGAGATCTCATTCATCTAAGATGACATTTTATATTTTATAAATGGTTTACTTTTCAGTGAGTGTAATAGAATTACTATAATTTACTGCCCTACTTAGTATTTCATATACTTATAATCCAGGGCGATATTTAGCAAGTTTTATATTTCTATTAATAATATTTTTTTTCGGTGTTATTAAAGTTTTATGTTATGTTAAAATATTCACATCAACACCTATAGGTATAACAGAACATCACCTTTCTTATGACTATCATTTACAAGAAAATTATGAAAAATAGGTAGGTTTATATTCCGTCTTAAAATGGCAATATCATAAAACAGCAATAAAGTTTCCATAGAGATAACAGACTAGTTACTACTATCAGCTAGTTTTGTGGAGCTCATAAAACAAGACATCATAATTTTATTGTATCCTCGAGCATCAAATATATTGTATTGATACAGATAGTTGCCACTGTTTATTCAAGAATTTATATTTAATGTATTGTTAATAATATTGTAAAGGTTTAAATATTATAGGTATACTTGTACCTAGATAGATAATAAAATTCTATAAGCTTTGTTATAATAGTAATATTATTTTTATGTTTGAAGAATATTCTAAGAAACATTCTGATTAAAGCAATAATCCAGTCAAAACTTTATTTCAATCGTCTATTTTATATTAATAACATAACTTCCTAGAGAAAATCCAATTTTATAGGAGAAGTTGAAAATTGTCAGTCGTCGCCAAAACCCATACCAATCCTAAACTCATCGACGATTGACAAAGACAATTCCCACATTAGCAACATTCAATCTTATAACTGGATTCTTTCCAAATAAGATTTAATATAAAACAAGCCGTTCATACAGACGCTTAAACAAACAAGAATCGAAGGCAATAATATGGAGATTCGGATTTAAATAGAGAATATACTGGCCTATCTCTATTCCGACTTCAGCAAACGTAAACAAATTCAATATGCATTTATTCGGTATTGTGGCTCCGCTCATTTGAATAACTTTAGAGGATTTGGTCGCTGTCTACTTTTTAGTCGATGGCTTTAAAGCAAGCTTGCTGCGGTAAGACGCGTGCTGAATTGACTTGAGATGTTACAGATTATTTTCTATAGAATCTGTGAAATTATGTCTGTAAACGAATCTATGATTTTTTGTTAATAGTAGGAATAAGAATTTTAAAATGAAAATAAACCTATACATGTTTATAATTCAGATAAAAAAAGCTTCTTATTTTTCACTTAAGGTTACACATTATAATTAATTTTAGTATTTTAGGTAATACACGAATTGAATTAAATAATTAAGAAACTGATTTCGGTTCATAAATTACTGTTTTATATTAATTTAATTCAAAAACATAAATTACGTGTATATTTGTTAACTCAACCTTCATTAACCTTGTTGAGCTATTCTTAGTAGAGCAAATTTTCAGACAAAACTGAGAGATTGGAAACCAAATGCTAATATTGGAACGTGCTTTATCAGACTGATTTCGTTAGAAATATCAATGAATGAATTACGTACTTATACATTTATCACAATTCCAACGTATACGAAATGTAAGATACAAATACAGTACTGAGAAAATATATTTACATAATATATTTTAATTCCATTATAATAAAACGCCTCTCTTATATTAAACAGTAAACAGACCAACGATACGTTTTCCCTCTTCAAATGCCTACCCTCTGTCAGGCCAGACTTCTATCCGTAATTCATCTGAAAATACATTCATTTATACGTTCACTCCAACTCCTTAAAAATACTCTGCAAATAATTTTATTTGGAGCGTATTATGCAAACCGTGAACATACAAAATACTGGCCTCTTTGGCTCTTTCAAACTCCGACACTTTACGAGACAGTAAAGTCAAAAGTCTATTCACTTTATGGGTTGAATTTCGTCACGCCTCTTAGATTCCTTTATCTTTATAATTATGTATTTCTTTTACGGCGGTTACAGATCGCAGTACGATATTTTTAATGGAATGTTAAAACATCTAACGATGAATTTTAATTGCTCGTCTTGGAAATAATTTCGACCGGTCTATAATGAAGGCGAGATTTTCATTTGGTTGAATTTTACATTCTGTTTTTGTTAATACATTTTTATTGATAAATACTAAAAGTAATTCCTATGAAATATAATAGATATTAAGTATGTAAATATAATATACATAATAATATAAATAATGTTATTTCTAATGTAGATTTACATCAGAAATAACATTTGTAATTGTAATTAAATTTATAATTAAAACGACTACATACCGTAATTCTATAATAATCTAATTTGACTTGATCTACTTCTCATGTTTTCGCTTAGTTAGAGAGTAATTAAGGACAACTAAATACTACAGATACATTGCCAGATAAGAAAAAGGAGAGCCAAATGAGGAAAGACACGATTTCACAGTATTATGACGTCACAGTTGTAAAGTAATTGTTTCAAGTAAAATTAATTTACAGACAAGAAAATTTTATTGAACGTTTTTCGTTAGTATAAACAGACATACATTCTTTGATATATTGGAATTTAATGTTTAAGTATATATACAATTTAGTTTGAATTTTATTCATATTTCATTCGTGTTACATAGCAATGCATTTAACACCCCAAAAATAGAATCACGGTGACAAACGAAAAGAGTCAAAGCAGACGAGTCAAAAGCTATAGCTCTGTATGTTCATGGTAAATAAACCCCAGGGCTCCAAGACCCTTTGTGCTGCGTACTTCAGGTCCTAGATTAAAAATCTCTCGTCACAACCTAGGGCCAAACAAAGACTCCTTTTTAATCAAAAGCTGGAGCACGGGTTTGGCTCAAAATTTAATTCGAACAAAAGAACGACACGACTTCTTAGCAGGTTTAGTTCGCAAACTTGGAATGGATTTATGCTGTGGAGTTAGTTTTAAAGTTCATGTGGAGCTAAACACAAACCTGTATAGAATTAATGCGATATTTTAATTACGCTAACAGATATGCTAATAAAGAGAACATGAAGACGAGCTTTGGATTAGCAATTTGTGATCTTTTATGACAAAGATGTAAGGAAAAGTTGGTGGGATAAAGATCGTGTTAGTAACTTTCTTCTATCAAAAGTAACTTTGCTTTTTAAACAGAATATAATTCAAAATTTCCACCTTTCATTAATAATCTTAGGAAAATCGAATTCTTAGTACGTATCATTTCAAGATATAAAAGATGAACGATCTATACAAACATTACACACATTCTGCGAAAATCTTCAAAGTCCGTTAAAATATTCCATGTAGATATTACGCAAATAAATATTCGTAACCTGGAATCAGTAAACCTAGGGAATACTAACTCATTTCGTACCGGATATTACTATGCTAAGATATTCTAGTAGTCTTAGCTAAGCTCTCTAGTGAGTGGTTCATACATTAAACTCAAAAAGGTATTATAATAAATGGTATGTACTTACCTGTGTATTATTATGTTTAAGGTAATTGTGTCTTAGCTTAACAGCTGCTTGTCTTACCTAGATTAGTTAGAAGGTAGTGGATATATTATTAATTACTATAAAGACTACATTCGTAGGATATTAACATTCATTATAAATATATAGTATCTGTAGTTGCCTTTATAATATTATGTAAAGATACAATTGTAGTTACAATTTATGAAGATGATGAATGATGTCAGTGTACAATCTTTAATTTATATTAAAACGTGTTTGGTGAAACGGTTTAATATTAAAATTACAGTTTGCAGACAGTAGGACAATCAGATAATAAGTATCTGAAGTCATCATACGATTATTGAGAAAGAGTGACCATGGAAAATAGATTTTCCTTTGGTGCTCTATATACGGTAATAACGACCCTAAAATCTATCTACGCATGAAATTCTGCAGTTCCATCTAATCATAAATTAATTTTCATATTTCACGTCAAATCACGAGCAAAAAGCTACTCGAATATATTGGAATTTTTAATTCACTTCTAAGTACAAATGAATTTAGTGAATGTTACTTCCTTTCGGAAAACGGTGTGAAAAGAGACAGAATAAAAGGAACAAGGATAACGTACAGACTATGGACGTAAGGCACATAATCCACTTTATCGAATAGTACAGTGCTATGTAAACAGCCATTAAGACGGCGGCGGTGTTATTGCAAGCGGAAATAAACATTCAATGACTTATACTTCAAAAATATAAATGTGAAATCTTTATATTTTTGAAGTGAAAACTTCTTTAGCGGCGTTGGGTATAAAATCTTAAACTCGCGTCAGGACACGTGACCTGATCGAAAAAGCGTAAGACGGATGGATATCAAACATGCTCAACGTTAATAATCAAGTTTTCACTTCTGCCGGCACTCCCGGAGTGCAACCCGTCTTTTTTTTTGTTAAATGGCAGCAAGCGCGGCCAAGCTACGTCCACACTGACCAAGCTGCTTCGCGCAGCAATTGCCTCGCGAGGCTGCTCGCTCTGTGTATTCTCACTTATTCTTGTAAAAGCTAGTTGATAAAGACAATAAATTAGGAATTTTCAAATGAAAGATGTGAAAAAAAACAAACATAAACAAACGAGTCATATAACTAAAACCATCGGGCGCTTAGCTTATTACATTAATTAGACTTCTATCGGATTAATAACTCCTTAAAAAGTGTTTTTGTATAAGTTAAAGTATGTTAAGTCATGATAGGGTATGGACGAAAAAAATACATGCATTTTTCCGCTATATGAAGCACTGAGCCCTAAAACTGTCTCCGACAAATATCCGAACGTGCCTAATTGTGCCAACATTTACTTTCTTAATCACGTAAACTTACAAAATTACAAGCGATTGTTTTTATTAAGACGTTCTTACTAATGGGAAAAAGTTGTGAGACATGACTTTCAAAAATAAAGTTCAGTAATAATAAAAGATAGAAGAAAATACAAAAAGAACAATAAATAAAAAATAATGGAGTACAAAATATATGGACTTTAAAAAGCTCTTTTTTATAAATGCAATTATTTCGAATTGTCTTTTTATTCTTGGATCAATACACATAATGTAGCTGGAAATTTAATTAAATTTTCGTGCCAATTTTAAGCCAGATTGAACAGATATTAGCAGGATAAATTCAATTAACATAATATGTATTAGTGACCTCAATCTAAAAATAAATAGCGTGAAGCTTGGAAGCAATTTCGTCGTTTCATATTAAATTAATTCTGTTCATTCTTTCATATTCCTATAGGGACGCTTTTAGCAGTGTTAGATAATTAATAAAATATTTAATTTAGACGTACTTTTATTAAAAAAAGATACAGGCAAAATTTTAATAAGGAAAGTAAAACAAAATTATGTCCACATCAGCATATTGTGTCGCATAGGAAGTTTCTGCATCTGTAATTCTCGGTTTTGTTTGGTACGTACTATTCATAAAGCCTAATAAAATTATCCAGCTCATCTACATGTATATAAATTGTATTTTGGATTATGTAAATAGTAATGGACATATCTTTATTTTGCACAATACCACGAATAAGGAGAATAAGGAGAATGTTCTGTGACAGTTGGAGTGACAGTTACTGCTCTGCAGAATTTTAAGTTTTTTAATTAATTATACGTAATATACAAGTTTAAAAAGTGCATAAAAACATTACACCTAATACATTCTACCACGATAAATGTTATATCAGTGAACTTTTGTGTTATTGTGTACATACGTGTTCCAACGGTTAATACAGCTGTCAAACAGCTGATCTAACGGCAGTTACAATCAAACAGCTGATGAAAATAAAACCATATTGGAGATAAGGTTTGGACCAATTTCTTCTCAGTTTATGGCAGAAGGCCAATTAATCAAATATATCAAATATTATAAAATCAATAAGTGTACCTATCATACAATCACAATCATATATCTTCACGCCATCTAGTCGACACGTAAGATATTTCAATAACTAGTGGATCAATAGTAAAAAAAAATCATTATGGCAAATAAATGTTCTAGCTGTGGAAAGTTTTGTGCGGTGGCAGATGGCGCTAAATGCAACAAATGCAGCGGTACTTACCATAAGCAATGTTGTAACCTAAGCCCCGATACGCGTACAAATGCTAAATGGGTTTGCCAAAAATGTAAGCCGAAAAACACCGCAAAAGCACTAGACAATATTATCACGCAAGACCAGGATACTGACGAGTTTCAGGACGCAAATCCTTCTCGAAGTGATTCACCTTCACTTACACACGAGATAAAACTCCTACGAACCGAGCTATCTAGTTTCAGATTAGAGATGTCTAAGCTTTCCGCACTTGTTTCCAGCTTTGGCACTAGGCTAGATAATATAGAGGAGCGCGTATCGCAACTTGAGGCCATTAACACGAACGCAGTGCATGAGCATGAGCAAATACAGCAGCATATTGAGTCTATCGATACTTTAAAAAAGCAATTGAATGAATCGGAGCAAGAAAGGCTACTGAATGACATCGAGATAACGAACGTACCGGAGGTTAATGGCGAGAACTTGCTACATGTCGCTATCACGTTGGCGCAGAAGATCGGTTTGACTCTTGACGAACGTGATATAGCGAATGTACATAGGCGTGGGATACGACGGCGCGCGGAGGTCGAGAGCCCGGGCAGCGCGAGCGACGAGCGAGTGCGCGCGCGCCCCATCGTCGTGCGTCTCACGCGCCGGCATCTGCGCGACGAACTACTGCGCGCGGCGCGCGTGCGCCGCGGTGCCGACACAGCCAATACGGGGGTGGGGGGTCCACCGCAACGATTTTATCTTAATGAACATCTCACGTACACTAATCGTAATTTATTTTATTCAGCTCGCGAAAAACTGGGCCGGTCTAATAACTGGCGCTTTATCTGGACCCGAGGAGGTCGTATTTTTGCCAGGCGAGATAATAAATCAAAAGTCGTATATATAACTTGTGAAAAAGATATAGACGAGGTTTTTTGTTCTTAAACGATTTGGAAATGTTTGTCGTCACTACTTTTATTTTTATGTTCTATCTCAATATTATGAATACGATGTTTTATAATATGTCTACGTTAAATAATTTTAAAAATGTATATGCGCCCAATTCAACTCATATAACAATAATTTTAACTTTTTATTTTTTCCTTAACTTAAAAAACTTCAATTTGAAATTTTATTTAGGTATAAAATCGAAACACATAATTAGTAATAATATTGTATTGCATTTTGGTGTTGTCCTATGTGAGAACAAACATCCTATTGATTTACTATTTCCCTCACTCTTGCAATATTTCTGTAGTATCCTAATAAATTATAATAACTTGTTATTTATATACACTGTATGGCTTTGTATTTGTTACTTGTTGGTCCTTAAGAACAAACAATTAATAATATTATTCTTGAACGTATGTGATAGTAATGTTTAATGTTAAGGATAAATTAAAATTTGGATTCTTAAACCCAGGATCACTCGGAACTAATCATGATGAATTTCTTGTGGCTATGCTGCGTCACTCCGTCGATTTGATGGCCATCAATGAGACGTGGCTACGCGAGGGTGAGGAAGGGCGCGCGCCTGTCGTGCCCGGCTACCGGCTGCGCCATGTGCCGCGTCCACCCAGCACTCGTTCGCGCGGAGGTGGTGTCGGGTTTTACATAAAAAAGGGACTATCCGTACAGGTAGTTTCTCATCCTGGACATGCCTTTCCGATGGTAGAACAGATGTGGCTTAAACTCGTAGTTCGTGGTAAAGTGCTGGTCGTGGGTACTGCGTATCGCCCTCCGTGGATGGACTCAGGGATGTTCTTTGAAGCCTTAACTGAAAGTATGGGAACTTTTGTGTGGTGTGATTATATCATTTTATTAGGGGACTTCAACATTAACACTTTAAATTGCAACCACTCAAATTTTTTAAAACTAAAAACATTTTTGGGCACCTTTAAATTAAAACAACACGTAACCGAACCCACACATTTCACTGCTAACTCGGAGACATTATTGGACTTGGTTTGCACAAACGTTCCAGTATCATGCGTCACAGTAGACCACATCGGAGCCCTTAGTAACCACGCTTTTATTACATTCTTACTACATCTAAAAAAAGAAAAACCATTGACCAAGCATATTACTTATAGATCCATTAAAACTATTGACACCGACCTTTTTCAACAATCTTTAAATAACATATCGTGGAATAATTTACTGTCACTGGACGATGTAAATGACCTAGTGGCTGCTTTGACTGATATTATATTGTCTCTTTTTGGTTTTTACGCGCCCAAAAAGATTATACATATAAGAGAGAAACATTACCCGTGGATAACCTATAATATGAAGAAAATTATGAACTGTCGCGATAAAGCCCAAATTAAAGCGCGGAAAACGAAGCTTAGTGCGGATAAAGACACTTACCTTGAATTAAAACACTATGTAAGGCTCGCTATTCATAGGGAAAAGGTGGCATATTTTGACACATATATTAACAATAATATAAATCGCCCGTCGATAATGTGGAAACATATTAAAGAGCAAGTCCAGATCAATACAAAAAAAGACACTATTTTACCATCCCACATTAATAACCCGGTTGAAATTAATGATCACTTTTTAAATATACCTGGCACCATACCAGTTGACCAGTCAACCCTTACCTACTATCAGTCTCATAGGTTCAATGACTCTGTATTTAAATTCAAGCTTGTCGACGAGAATACCGTACTTAAAACTGTGAATGAGATCAAATCTCAAGCTATAGGCGTTGACGATATCTCGTTAGATATGTTTCTCCTTACCTTGCCTAATTCGCTGCCTACTTTAACCCATATAATAAATACATCTTTCCAGACTCATACATTCCCACACTCATGGCGTCAAGCAATAGTTTATCCTATACCTAAAAATAACCACCCAGATAGCCTGAAAGATCTCCGACCTATTAGTGTGCTTCCTTGTTTATCAAAGATTATAGAAAAGCTTGTTCACAAACAATTAACAGAATTCCTGGAACTACATGACATCTTACCTGAGCAACAATCCGGCTTTAGGAAGCATAGAGGTACTGCTACGGCACTCATGGACGTTGTTGATAACGTGTTATGCGCTCAAGATGATGGAAAGGGCACAATCATGCTACTGTTAGACTATTCTCGGGCTTTTGACACAATAGACATTAACCTGCTACTTTCTAAGCTTGTATACTACGGGTTAGATGAGAATAGTGTGAAATGGTTTAACAGTTACCTGTGCAATCGTACTCAAACTGTCTCAGTCTTAAAAGAAGACGGAAGCAGGTCACTCTCGAATACTAGTAGTGTTCTTAGAGGGGTTCCTCAGGGATCAATTTTAGGCCCTCTCTTATTTATATTGTACAGTGCAGATGTTGTAAATACGATTAAAAACTGTAACTATCAAATTTACGCAGACGATATACAACTATACTACTCATTTCATCCTAATCAAACTCTTGACGCAATTACTCGAGTAAATTCTGATTTAAAGGAAATAAATACATGGTCTGAACGTAATTCACTTATTCTTAACCCATCCAAGACAAAATTTATGATTTTAGGTAATCCAAATATAATAAATAAAATTAATCAATATGACATAAATTTAATAATTAAAGACAGAAAAATTGACCGAGTACACGAGGCTCGAAATTTAGGTATAATCCTTGACGAGAACTTAAGATTCGAGAAACATATCAACACTACTATTTCCAATTGCTTTTATCGCTTAAAAACTCTATATAGAATACGAAAATACATTGACACATCTCTTCGCATTCGCCTCTGCGATGCGCTTGTACTGTCCAAGTTCAACTACGCTGATACTGTGTATGGGCCTAGATTGCTCTCACGGACCAAATCAGCAATTCAACGTGTACAAAACGCTTGTGCACGTTATTGCTGGAATATACCGCCACGAACTCATGTCAGTCCATACATTAAGAGTGCCAAACTTTTAAACATGGAGGCGCGTAGGCGTTTACATTTTGCCACACTTCTTTTCGGACTAATGCAAGCCAAAGTTCCACTTTATCTATATACTAAACTTGCTTGGATGGGTGAGCGCAGTGCCCAAAACTATGAAACAAGATCTGCATTCCAAAAACTAGCCATTCCTAGACACCACTCCGCAGCGTTCAAGGGAAGTTTCCGATACAGTGCCACCAAGTGTTGGAATAATCTTCCACCACCACTACGTAATCTGCGCAATAAAGAAAATTTTCGACGCAAATATCGAAATCATTTACTTTTAAACCCTCCATAGGGGACTTGGTGGCGCTGAGTGTAACTTCTTTTGTAAATAAGTCATTTATATTGTGTTCTATGTAAAAAAAAAAAAAAAAAAAAAACAATTGTTTACTTAAGTGTGATTGCATGATTTGTTTTGTTTCTCCTTTGATTTTATTTATTTTATTTTATTTTTTATCTTTTATTCGTTTTGTTTTCTTTACTTTAATTTTAATTGTTTTTATCTCTTTTAGGTTTAAGGTGTAATGTGTTTCTTATTATTTTAATAATCATTGCGTGACTGTTGACTCCAAATGTCATAAGGGGCCACTGAAAATCAGTGGTGCGAATGGTCCATCTCATCATTCGTGCCAGATACTGAGTTGGTCCCTTTTGTCAACGGAGAAATGTCCAGTACCTATTAAAAACATTCTTTTCTTATACTTTATTATTATTGTTATTTTTTTTATTTTTACTTTGAATGTTACTTTTGTTTTTTTTGTTTTTTTAATCTTGTACTGTACGTTTTTGTGTGCTGTTGACAATAAATGTTTTTATTATTATTATGTGTATCTCATTCCATAATACTCGGGTACCATCATAAGGAAGGTACCCGGTCCTTTGGAAGGCTTACGTGGGGACACGGATCCAACACGCAGAGGCCCTTTAGAGAACTTTACTGTGTTGTGGGACACCAGCCGCAGCCTGCCCATGACTGCACTATAGAGATACAGTCCTAGGCAGTCCGCGGCCGATGTAGGACTATTTCGAGATATGGAAAAACAAAATAAACTGGGCTATGGAGTGGGATGTTAAATGGGCCGGTATTTGGGGACTATTGGAAACTATGGCACCTGCCTTTCTACTAAAAGAAAGTAAAAATATGTTGGCAGGTGGTGACTCGCCCTCTCACTGTATGGGCCCCCGAAATAAGTCGCTGCAATAGTGCGACAAGGGGGCAACATATTGTGAGCAGCTAAGGGTGGAGAGGCGTCCCTGGACTTTAAACGACGATCACGCGCTCCCTGAGGGTCCAGCATCACGTGCCCACTCGCCACTTACGATTCGCATCCACCCTTCGAGCTAAAAGCTCTCGCGACTCCACTCTGGCCGGCCGGTTAAGGCAAGCCAGAGGTGGGGGTCCTGTCCTCGTCAGGCTTCACTCCGACCGGCCGGTAAAGGCGAGCCGGAGATGAAGACAGGGGCCTCCCCCGGGAGCACTCGGTTCCCGCGGGGTCGCTACTCCCCAACACCCCGCCACAAGGTGTCCTGCGGGTTGACTGATTGCACGGGTGGAATATCTATTATCACGTAGACAATAGATATCCCAACCGTGGGCGATGGGGTCGTCACATCCCTACGCCCTTATTATTATTATTATTATAATAGTTTTAATATAAAAGATTATTATTATAATAGTTTTAATATAAAAGTTTTTCAATTAAAATATTTTATCAAAATAAGTTTGCTTGTGGTTTATCAATAATCTGTCTACTTTGACAAGTGTATCAGAAAACAGTTTAAACATTTTAGTTGTTTTTCAATACATATACCTACTGCTTTAGAAACAATCTAGAGAGAACAAAAATATATTGTTAAAATTATTTTTACTCTGCTTCATCGGATAGAGACCGTTAATATACACAACATAATGCAAACACATGAAAAACCAATAAATCTGTCATTCTATCATACAAACGGTGTCATTATAATAAAGAACTTTACCACGAACAAATTGTAACTATACAAACGTTAATCATTATCATTTCTTAAGAATAAATTACAAGGAATCTAAAGAAATGTGATTTCGCTAGTGATGTAATCTGCACACTTCTGTAGTGTACCAATTAGTGGTGCGCTGTTAGCAAGTAATTTAATGTCACAATCACTACGACGGGCTTGTATTACGTGTCATAGCAATGGAGTTTGCTGGATTTTGCTGCTAAAGCCTGCTCTACAAAAAGCTTACATCTATGTATAAGCAATTATATACTTTTCAAATTTAATGGAATATTTAAACAAAAATGGTACCTATACTTATTAAAATATTTCTTAGTGCAAAAATTTTCAAGTTAGCCTTTCCTATTTTAATTTTCTTTGTGGATTAAAATACAAACTGGACTGGATTCACATGTAAGAAATCAAATACGATAAAATTCCAAAATGTATTTAAATTTAAATGAAATAATAACAACATAAGTGGTTTTTTAAACACGATAACAATTTCATAACTTGATAAATTTCTATTTAGCTATAATCCGTTGTCAGTCGCTATTGCAATCAATTACACACGTAATCAGCCATTGCCGCGAAGACTCGTAAGGTCCTGATTAAAGATGTTTCTTGTTTTGTTAACGATGGTTGCACAAATGACTTTAATTGCGTGAACACCTCGCTCAGAATGGCGAGAATTAGATGCAATGCAAAGCCTCAAATTGTGCTGAAGCATTGTACAAGCGTGTAGAGTTAGAATGTTAAAAATATGTTCTTTTAATTAGCTTTGTTTCTTTGGGTAGGAAAAAGTATTGTACGCTACTAATTGAGAACCTCTGTCGTTTTAGAGAACGGCTATTTAGAATTGTAAACATTGTATACAAATAGTATTTTAAAACGTGATCGTTGGTGGCAATATCTATCCTCGTAGCTTGCCTCGTAGCAGCTTAACTCCAAAATTAGTTTACATTTAGATTTTATATCATATATATTTTTTTTTGTTATGCATACCTCTACGGCAAAAAAACTACTCAATTCTGGGTAATATTAGTATAGTGTTATAACATCTGTGGTAATATTAAAACTAGCAATGTCCACAGACCGTCACAATAACCGCATGTCATAGCTTATTCCGTTTGTTTAGCATAGCAGATGTTTATGCAGCAGCAATGAAACACTTGGAAATTTAAATTTTACGTTAGGAAAGATTTGCATTTGATGAGTGTTTATCGATAGTTAGCATGATATAATGTTTATGGGCTAAGTGTTAAACTAAAGATTTTAGGTTCAATTCCAGATGAATGTTATAAAAAAGTATGGCTGTAGGTCGCTCACCCATATAATTTTAATTGATTTTCAAAACTATTTGAAATAACTGAATGTATTTCGGAACCAAACTCTCTTCATAATTGGTTGAAAATTCTTTTCTTCGTGATCTACCGATGACGATCACGAAGAAAAGATTCGTAATATTTTTACTCACTTGTCACCATGTCATGAAATGTAATTTTTTGATATAACTTAAAATTATTGTTTTTTTTTTCTAATTTATTTTTCTTTTGATAATTTATTAAAGAGCCCAACTTATGACGTCCGTACTGTGCGGGGGGACCGCGCGAAAAAAAACTATACATAAATCATAATCACTACATACGAACCTTTCTTTTAATTTGTTTATTTGTATCTTTACCTTATATTTTTTGCACATGAACTTCGTAAAGCCGGTCTCCATAACAGTCCATTCGTCTGTATTCACCAAATAAAGCTTCGAACAACGGAACAGTATGAATAATTCCAACAAAATTCTGGATTATGTTAATATCTGATTGTGATTCGGAATCACAGCGAGTTGCCTTCGAGTGCGCAATTTACAAAACATTGTTACCAGTTTCAAACTTTGATACGTGCGGTTAATATATTTTGAATTCGCAACTTTTTGTATTATCAAATATAACGAGATTCTTGAATAAAGTGTATGGAGATGCTGCTATTATTCCCGATGTTATTTATTCGGTTCACGGCTAATCTATACGTATTAAAATGATCCCTGTTTGCTTCTGTCACGCCATATCTTGAGAATGGTGATATCGATATTTTTTTTCTAAACTCTTAGAAGGTCACTCACATCACTTGTTTTAATTAAATGTTAAATTAAAAATCGGATTTCCGGCATACTGCCTCACACAATCAATCTTAAATTTTAACATCAATTTGCAACTTTCATAAAATAAATTTCGGTGTGTGTGTTCGCTCTATGGAAACGTATGAAAAGATATTATGCTTTCTCGATTCAGATAGGCATTCATGCCGACCCAAGACAGCACGTAACGCATAAAAACAGCATGTATGGCAACCTTAAATATTCGTATCATAATGCACAACCAAATATTCCTAAACCATCTCAACATCTCCATTATAAATCGTATCAGAATACCTATACAGAACACTGATGTGTTTAATCTAAATGATTGATGTCCCTGTCAGCTGCGGTCACTGGCCAGAAGCAAATTACTGAGCGTCTTGACACTAAATTGTGAATGGTTTTGCTATAACGCATGTCGCAAGTAAGTCTTGACTTGTGATAATTGCATTGCTACGTGCTGTGCGGTTTCATCGGCCATTCTCTGTGAATTATGCCGTCTTTTGTTTATGATTGTGATAGTGGTGTGATTAAATTTATTTGTGTATGACTGGAGAGTATATAGAGATCTGGACTGGACTATGTAGTTATATGGATACATTTGGTAGTATGTGGCATAAATTCTCTATTCTTTGCTAAAATATGAGTAGTTTGTAACTAGATCCAGATCTTTGTCTAATTTTTCCTACCATACCCCTCCATAAAGATATTATTAAAATTATGTAAAAAATAAACAATGCAATTCAACAATTACTCTATAAAAGATAATGTTTACTACAATTCTTACATATAGGTACATAGTTACGTCGTACAATGCCTTCTTAAAAAGCTACGTAAAAAGGTCTTAAACATGATTCTTCACCCTATAAGACGATAATCTCAGCTTTAGATAATCTGTGATTTAACAAAAATGGCTGGATTACGTGAAAGAGTGCTATGTCGTGACGGAGGTGCGAGATGGAGCAAATTTATTACCGTCGCGTGAATAACGGGAAATAGATGGGAAATATGCTAGGGAAGTTATTAGAAAATAGTTTATAATTCTTTACTTTTGTTTTGTTTAGAAAAGATTATACAGTGGAAGACACGTCGGGTTAAATAATGTTTCTGATAAATTACCTAATACTTTAAGGTTTTTTGATGAAAATTGTACAGTAACGTCAAAGTAAGAATTTAAAAACATAGTTTTGTTTTTGTTTAATGAATCATGAACCATATAGGTACAATATACTTTATGATTTGTTGCTACTTACGTTTAGAATATCCTAAGTATCGAGTAAATTAAATATTGCAATTAAATATTATTATAATACCTACCTACGAAAATAACAATAATAACTCACTGCCACTAACGAGACAGGAAAATTAAAGGCGTTTATTTTTGACGCAGTTCGTAACGTAGATTTTCGAAGTTCCGCACAAAGTTTTTAACGAAGACAAATGAAAAGGTTTTTATCTTGATGTTGTAATAAACTTTCTGTTTCCTCCTCATGTTTCCTTTGAACACAGGTGGAGTATAAATTTTAAAGTTGAACACACGTTCCGTTTTGTTTATTCGAGTGAGATTGTATGTTTTAGGAAATTAGAATATTTTGTATTTCACCGTAAATTGTGAGTTGCAGTGGAAATTGAAATTCTAAGCGAATACTTTATAGTAAAAATACTTTTACACAAAAATACTTTTATACCTTATCAATTTTATACCAATGAATTAATATTGCATAAGAAAACTACAACTACCTATTATCACCCTAAAAGAGTCTGTGGCACTCAGAAAATTATATTGTTCACTTAACTCATTCTATAATATAGATTGAAAGAAGAACTCATTCTAAAATAAGTTTAATTTACTTAACTTAAGTGATGTAGCAGATAAATTGTTCATTAGTAAACTTCACTTAGTACTAAATTAATGAACCGTTTTGTCTATAATTACGCCTTTTTCCCCTCACCCTCTTCTACATTTTCCAAATAGGTACTAAATCAAAGAATCTGCGTCAATATATTTTTTTTTTAATTACTTACATACATTGTTTTGATTAATCAAATTAATATTGTGGCTTTTTGGTATCTTTGCAATGAATAAATTTCAAAAATACAGGTCTGTTTTTGAAAATTATTTTACTACCTTCTTCATTGGTGGTATTTAAAGCCAAAGGCCACATTCGTTGTCTATAGCTTTGATAAAGGGAGAAATTTACGAAGTCTTTTAAGAAACTGTTGACCTTTAAGTTTCCTTGTTAACAAGTATCGAACTTCGACAGTTACAAATTAAGTTCGAGAAACATCTTTGAAGCCTCTCGAGTTACCTACTAATAATGATAAAATGACCGCATCTTGATTAACAATAACTATTTTACGTTAATATATTTTTAATACTTCTTTATCCTTAAAAATATTTAATGTAAAGTCAGGGGTTTGAGATTAGTCGAGTGAGAGAATATTAATCGATTTTTCAACTAATCTTAACCCAATTAATGTTCTCATTATTGTTCGTAAAACAATACACAGTGTTGGAATAGTGTTTCATATATCATGTGCATTCATGTTAAAATCGGCGAAGAAACTATGGTGAAGAAAGCGGCATGTTGTGAAAATCGATGTACCATTGGCGATTCGCCCTTGTCCAGCTTGGTGGAATTAAGAATTTGAAATAAGATGCCTTCCGTTCTGCAAGTGGGTACCATTAATACCTGATCATCTATTATAATATTTGCTCGTAAATTAAACATAGTTAATTATCTAGCTATAGATTGAAGCTTCTTTACTGTACAACTGAGAAACCAAGATAATCAAATTCACATTTCATCATGAATACAATTACTAACCGTAACTATATTGATGATAAAATGTTAACGGTTACATGCGCTAAATGAGCTCTAAGAAATAGGTATTACAATACGTAGAAATACATCATTCGATCCTGCGATATTAAAGCTTGAATTAATTCTCGAAAAAGGGGGAAAGATTCTCATTTCAATCTGAATTCCTCTATTTGAACGCAATCAAAAAATTCTTCATATCGTATGATTAAAAATTCTCATATGCTCATACGTTCCATTTCAATTCCGAAAAAATATGACAAAAGAACTATCGAAGGATATTTCAGGACACGAATGAGATATAAAGATGTTAAAATTCACAATTTATTTCTTCAAATTAAAATTTATTGGAAGATATTAAAGTAGGTATATAATATTATAAGATAATCTATCCTTGTAAATACGTACAAGGAAACAATCATTATAATCGCCTAAAATCGATGGTGCGTAAACACAAACAGCATTGGAATAACGTAAACTTCCCGGTTGCCTGTCACTAAGACCTGTTAAACTTTAGCAATTTAAAACTTCAGCATGAAAACAATAAAGAGTTTATAAAAGTTATTTAATCGCCTTCATAGCAAGTTCATTACAGAACTTGAGGAACTCACTAATGACTACTAGGAGTCTCTAGCTTAGCATCGTCTAGTTAGAGACTATCTTCTTGTTTCTGTACATCAATTATTTTCCATCACAAAAACACCAGTGATAGTGCGTA
>CAJQZM010037500.1:0-25441 GCA_907164665.1 Colias nastes | reverse complement strand
GAGTGTAGCCCTGGTCAAATATTGTCAAGATTCCAAACTATTCAATTATGTGTATTGTTAGCACTATCAGGGAGTGCCCTGACCACGTGTTAACAACTCACATATATAATGTTCAATACAATAATATCATAAACGTGTCACCTGATAGTTTAGTCACTCAAACTTATTACCAGGGAGTAGCCCTGGCCAAATATTGTCAAGGTCCTAAACTATTCAACTAGTGTCTTGCTAACACTATCAGGGAGTACCCTGACCACGCATTAACAATTCACGTACGTACATGTAATGTTGTAAATTATTCGATTAAATAATCTAAAATCACAGTCGTATCACCAGGGAGTGCCCTGGCCAGATTCGATCTGGATCGTAGATCACTTAAAGCGTCGTTTGTTAACATTATGAGGGTATGTGAACCCGGCCAAATGATAACAATCAACGTTCGATACACGCACAAGGATTATTTATTTATTCACATATTTGTGGGCAAATGGACGATAACAAGCCTTTTATTAAACTAACAAGCATAGTTTAAAATATATAAAGAGAAAAAAAAAATCCTTTATAATAATTATGATCCATGTAAACTATATATTAATAAAAGACGGTGGTAAAAAAAAAAGTATAAAAGAAAAATGTCACATTACCTTGTTATCGTTATCCCGCTTCTGAAGCTGTTGGGTTGTGGAATAAAACGCCTTCGTCACAATTGATATTTTAATATTCCTCCTTGTTACATTCACTATTTACTATAATATTCGCAATCTTTCACAATCTTAAATAATAGATTTAAATAACCCTAAGCACGAGGCACGGCTAAGGCACTGACTTGTTGACCGCACTGGTCGGCTGTTCAGGATCAATTGCTAGCTGATCGTTTCTTCAAAAAATGTGAGCGATCGACTGACAACTAACCGACTGGAGGGGAGGTTAAGTTGTCAGGCGGTAGATTATAAATAACAGAAAACCTTGTCTATGGAAATGTACTATGTATGATTTTAAGATTTGTAACACTATGTTGCTGGGTTTGACCACGGCCATTGACTGATTCAACAAAGAATGATGACGCCGTTGACATACCTTACAAGAAACCCGCAAACGACATTTGCTCACCATATGCCCACTGCATAAACAATTAAAGCAAATATTATTGGAACGAACAAACTCATTCTTTTGTTGTGGTGTAAGTGATATAAATTCTTTACAGTGACATA
The DNA here is from genome assembly GCA_907164665.1 of Colias nastes. NCBI lineage: Eukaryota > Metazoa > Arthropoda > Insecta > Lepidoptera > Pieridae > Colias > Colias nastes. The sequence continues at coordinate 24,230 of CAJQZM010037500.1, read as the reverse complement.
AAGCATGTTCTAGTTGACATTTTGGACAGGGTTTAAATTGCACTGCGGGCGTCGCTATATGGAATGACCTTTCTTTAGATGTCGATGGCGTTAATAACTCCAAAGTACGAAATTTTAATTGTAAAAACTGTTGTAATTGCTCCCAACTTGGTAATTTGTCGGTATCAGTCTGGACATACTCTTCCCAATCCTTATGTGACTCTGGGTCCAATTTCTGTACAACCAGAAATATAATTAAAGGATCCCAAGAGTCTGTGATTATGTTTATGTTTTTTAAACTATTAAGGCACTCCGTGGTAGTATCCAGTAAGTTTCTTATTAATTTATAATTTTGTGAGCTCATTTTCTTTTGATTAAATAATCTTTTTAATATTGAATTAACCATCATTTTTTTATTTCCAAATCGTTTATTTAATAAATTCCAGGATTGCTCATAATTCGCTTGTGTTATCTGAACATGTTTTAATATATTTTCAGCTTCACCAGTTAAGCTACTCTTTAAGTAATATAATTTTTGTACATCCCCAAGCGCGGAGTTATTATGCACCAATGACTGGAACATGTCTCTATACGAGGGCCAATCTTCATATGAGCCCGAAAACGTCGGTAGCAAGATTTTAGGCAGCTTTAACTGCTCGTTCGCGTTATTTGCTACTTCCAAACTTGTTCCATAGGCAGGACTCTTATTAGCGTTTATTAAAAGATCTTTTAAATCGGCCTTGATGCATAAATAAAGATCTTCAAATACAAAAAAATCTTCGTTCACAAAATACGATATTTCAGATTTCTTTTCTTTAGGCACTGTTCTCACTAAACTATTGTGAGCCTCTTTAAAAGTGTTCCAATACTCCTCAATACTTTGTAAGCGGGCTTCCACGTACCCCTTCGTCAGTCGTTGTTTTGGACACTTTTTTAAATTAGTTTGCGCCTTTTGTAACAATAAAGCCGTATCCTCCAATAAGGCCAGTAACTGCTCGACACCACTCATGTTTAGTCTTTTATCAATATTGTACGAGTAACGAATAAACGTGTAAAGTAAATAACTATAATCTGTAACTTGTCACTCATTAGAATCCTTCCGTAGAAACCGGTTCGTCGATGTAATTAGCATTAACGCTCATTGATTCTATCCGGCGATGGACCATATGTTGAGGCAATAAGGTTCACTTTTGCTTGGTAAAACTTGGTTAAGTAAAACGCACGTCTAATCTTGATAACGTTTATTTCGTTACTAACACAGAGCAAGTAATATGGTTAGGTACTAATAAAGCTACTTACTAGCGGCGGCGCGTACAACATATTTCTTTAGATACGGTTAAAATATTATCTATTATAGATACGTTTCAAAAATCAAGAAGAGTAGATACGTATCAGATCAAAATCTGAAGATATATTATTTCTTATATAATGTATCCTCAATGAATCATATTATTATACTTACTTGAATCTCAAGAATAATCGCTCCATGAAAACCACATTTTAAATAAGCTTTCAACTTATATTTGAATAAATCCCATATAATCAGAGTTCTGAAATTTTTAATTAAAAGTTGAGACAAGTACATCGTCACTGGACTAGTTTGGAAGTTTTGTCATAAGTCACTTCTCTGGTTACCTGCAGGGCTCATACCGCTTTTATTAGATTACAAGGGCCCTGAGTGGTTTAACTTAGACAATTTTAGGGGTTAAATGTTTTAACTTTCCACAAAATTTAATTTAAAACTTAGTATTAGCAGGAATAATTATTCACTTTTATGTGTATAATAAATTTCTTTTTAACTATTAACTTGATCGTCGTGCCGATATTAAAAGAAAATTAATTAAATTTAGAATTAATGTTTTACTTTATTTTTTTTTAATCTATAGTAGATATGTTTATTATTGTAAGAGGCACAGATAAAATCAGACAATGCGTTGTAGAAAACGAACATTGTTTATTTTAAATACCGAAAAAATTTATTAACCGCTTTTAATTTATTTCAAACTATTTAATTATGTATATTTTAAACGTTTTAATTATTATGAGTAAAATACCTCTACAAACTAGACTTTTTATTTTTAAAGCCATCTTGAAAAAGCTGCGCTTTGCGCATTAGAAAACAATAGACTACGCATGCGTGAAAAAAATGGCAGCCAACAAATGACAGTTTGACACAAGCCGCATAGAAGCGTCGCGGAGTGTGTGTTTGAAAAAGTAAATAAATTCGTAAAGAAATAGTGATACTTTTCTAAAAAAGCGCTATAACAAGTTGCAAGTAAATACAATGAAATACTTTTTCAAATATGTAAATAATTTTTCAGAATTAACAGGTTATGTTTAGTTTTGTTTGTTGTGGTTTATTTTGTTGACTTGCCTTCGAAGGCTATAATTTATATTATTTGCTCTAAAACTATATTTAGTGTGTAAAAATTGTGGACAAAAATATTGTGTGTGTAAAATAGTGTAGAGGCTTCAGAAAATAAGGTAAATTTAATTTTATGGTGCTTTTCTTGTGCTTTTATACCAGAATTAAATGTTTGTAAGCTAAATACCGAACTGTTATTTGAATTTTAAGTCAAGTTCTTACTTAATTCAATTATTTTTCGAAAATTTTATGTAATATGTACATTGTACACACTAAAATATATTTTTACGTACTCAAAACTCACTATGAGGCCTTCCTAGAATAATATTATTCAGTAAAGCTGTAAATGTCTATGCATCAGAATGAAATAATGCAGTGTTTTTAAATATATTAACTTCAGGTAGGTTTATTTTTATTTTTATGAAATTATTGAGCTCACCATGGTAATTTCACCCCAATACACTATCACGAAATAGAAAGCAGGATATTCCTCATATCATATTGATATTGATATTGTTGTGTAAGTATATGAAAATTCACATAAGAATTCACATAACATAATACTAAAATATTCTTCGTACCTACCCCTGGTACCTATTGAATTACTATTCAAGATTCTTATACGATTATAGCCTACTGGCTATAATCGTATAAGAATCTCTTACCTTACTTACTTACTTATTGTTTGCTTATTAGCTTCAAATCCTAGATACGTACATTACACGAACGGTTGGATATTTTCAGCCAGCCAAAAACGATAGGTATCTGCTCGGGTCATTCGGGTAGTTGAATACTAAATAGATACCTACTGTTTGTCCTAATTAGTCCGATTCAATGTATGCGGTCTGTGCACAAACGACAGACGATAGATACTACAAGCTAATTTCGCGGTAACGCTCGAATGTAAAGCGCATTCAGTACTGTTGCGGTTTATTCCACGCTGCTAGTGCAACGCTATACAAATTGCCACTCATTTAAATAACAAGCTATTTGTAGATTTAAAGCGCTGTAATGGCTTTATTTAGTGGATGGTCCGGGATTGAATGATGCTAAATAAATATCATTGGAGGCAGTTGTTAATCTGTTTCTGTTTTTGAATTGGTCGGTCTCTGCCTTTCGCAGTAGGTATAGGTACTATTCCGCATTTCATTTTAATGTGGAACCATAAATGACATTACTTATTATTTTTAGCTTGCCTTGTTTAATTTTAGTATTAATATTTTGTTCTTAACCCTATTTTTCTACAACCCTTATCAATATTGACAACATTTACATTCACAAATCACGATATTTCGGAGACAAATATTGGGACGCCTATTTAAATAATTTAGCAAATTTTGCGTAGCTATTCTTTATAAATACATAATTAAAATGTATCAAAAATTTAATATCCTAACATTTTTTGTTCTACACAACTTTAAGCGCGCAAGCGATGTCATCTAACAAGTTTAAATTGAATTATTTAATGGAACTTTAATTAGCAACTGGAGCGTATCGCAAAAACTTTCAAACGACAGACCGAAATTTTCGAATAGCCGACATAACATTGTGGACGTCTTGTTTTCCGTCGCATTTTCTTGTTGGAAGTAATAAATAATGCCGACAAAGCATCTTCAATGTGGTTTTTGCATGCGGGACTGGCGCGATTCGACAGTGGCTTTCGGCCCCTCATTAATTTCAAATTAAACATTCTCTACGCGAAGGGCAGATCTGTTGTATACAGTTTCAAAAATAACTCGGCTAGTATTAGGATGGCGTATTTTAATAACTTCATTACAGCCGTTTATTATTATAATGGGATTAAATTGTTGGTCCAATGGTACCTATATTTTGACCTATGAACTTTTTTTGCTGTTTTTTATTTATTTTTTATTTATTTATTTTATTTATTTATTTCTTCATTTATGTCAGGCAGCATTGCCCATATATTGTTAGTAGTACTTATTCTAATGTTAGTAAAACTACATATACTTTTTTTTGACAGTTGTAACTACATATATATCATATTCGGCTGAGTTTCAATGTTATTAAGTGCTAGTCTTGTAGAAAAAAATAATAATCGGAACACAAATATCATAAACGTAGCAGACCATACCCAAAAATACCGTATTACCTAAACTTTTTCAATTATGATCACTAAGCCAACTTTTACCTACAAACTAACAGTTAGTTCCAGTCGATTCATAAATAAGTTATTTCAAGACCAGACTGCAGCTTACATCTAACTTGAGAATAGTTTGCAAGTGTGGTATCGTTTGTGCTGATACGATCAATAGATTTTCAGTCGCAACATCACGGAGTCCATTTAACGAGCTAAAGTTTAAATTGTGTTATTTAATTAGATTGGTATGCACGAAAATTGCTAAGTAATTAGCTAGGTGTATAATATCTTGTAGATAAAAGAACTCTACTAGGTATAGTTTGTTAAACATTTTTGTATTCGGTCTACCAGTACAGTTTAGATACTCATGTGGGCCAGACTTTTATTTTCCATAACATCACACCATATATAAAAGCACACATGCGCTTGAATACTGCCCTCGATATATATCCATAATCCATTCACCTAATAAACGCTCTAGTGGGCATAGTAGAGCATATCGTATTGCTTTCCGATCCTGACACGTTCCTATTACGGTCATAGTATGATATTATATTGTAATGGGTCCTAAAATCTATTATGATTCGAATGATAATTATGGTGTATCAAATGGGGCCGTAATATTTGAGTTAAAGCGACGCGTCCTCATGTCATGCGAATGGTCATTCCTCTCTGTATTTTCCTTTCATTTACATACCTGATGGATCAAACTGAGCGTGTAGTAATGAATTTTATTACGGTGTGAGCTTAATTAACATCCATGTCGCTAATGAAATAATGTTAATGTTTTTAAATCATTATCATTCTCAACGGCGGCAGATGTCTGGAAATAATATAGATCAGCTTTGTTCTCTTTATGCTTTAAAATGAATTTATAATGCACCATAATGGGTAATGAATATTGGGACAAAACTAATATTGAGGCAAGATGTAGTGCATACATTGATGATAATCTGCGCGACTTTCAGAATTTCGGTTTTACTTTTAATAATTTAATACCTGTGTGCAATGTATCGTGTGTGCGGTTTTTGCATGATATTATCTTTATCTCCTACAAAAATTAGACTAAGGAAATACCATAGTTAGTCAGAACTCAGATTATATACTTTAACAAGACTATTTGTTATTTTGTACATAAATGAATACAGACTTGTCATCTTTCTTTAATTTAGGGAGTGGACCGTATCCTTCATAAAATTAGCTTCAATCGTAAATAATTTATTATTCTGTTTTAGAATCATGCTTTCCACCTTCTATCTCCCCCATTACGTAGGACTGTCCTTGATTCCATGTCTCCGATTCCTAGACTCTAAACTTTAGAATGAATTTGCTAAGGATCTAGATATGTTCTCCCTTAGGTTAAATAAATTTAAGTACCTTGTCCATCACTTAGTTTAAGATTTTAGATGTATTTTTTTTCTGTATAAAACCTTTTAAAGTATAAAATATGTATGCATGTGGTGTTTACCTACCTAAAATTGTACACTTAGTTTTAAGATTAATTTTATGTATACTTGTTTATTTTGTGTAACAATTACTGGTAAACCTTTGAATAAATAAATAAATATATAAATAAATAAAGCTTCAATATCACATAGTAAATGACAATTCTACTATTATAAACTTTATGGTTTCATAATATTTTCAATGCAACTTAAAATGGAACAATAAACATTTTTAAAGCTTTAAAACGAATTAAACAGCAGAGAAAAATTGTAAATACGATAATAAAGGTTAAATAAGTAACGACCGGCGCTTAAGGGTAACAATTTAAATAAATAACAAAGGTAATTTAAAAGCCAGAAAACCACCAGTAATCAACGGAGCCCAATAATTGAAACCATTGAATATATTTTTTGGGGAGAGTGCATCCGAATGGCGAGCGGAATATGAATATAAATTGAAATTAAATTCAGCAGAAAGAGCGATTAAAAATTTGAAATATTTCAACTAGATATAATGCTACGCGGCTGTAATAAATTTTTCTGGATTCGGTTTGATATCGGGGATGGAACAATTTCATATTATAGTAGGGTAGTAATATATATAGAAAATATTCTCGTACGCTTTGCCCGAAGCTCGACGGTACAGTAATAAAGCTGAGTTATTGTTTGGTTTCTCAATAAATGCATCGCGAATTTTTATTATCTTCAATTATTTCCGTATTGAAATTTAATCACTTTTTCATTATTAATATGTTCAAAGTAGAACTTCCAATATATTCTTTATGAGTACATAATGTTATATTAGTTTCAGTGAATTATAGGTGCATAATTATAAACCTAAAACGTCAATATACTATTTCATGGCAAACCCAGCGTAGTAAATTATATATTTTAACTATCATTACACATAATAATTCATGATATGGTCATGCACAAATTTTCAATTAGTGTAAACGTTATCCGATTAACGATTTATTAAATGTATAAATCAAAACGACGTTAAATTAATGCGGTAAGGTTATGCTGAATAACCGAAAATTAGCAGAAACAATACCAGGGATGTCGCGATAAATTTCATCTTGTTCAATATCTACACTTTAATATTATAAAGCTGAAGAGTTTGTTTGTTTGAACGCGCTAATCTCAGCAACTACTGGTCCGATTTGCAAAATTATTTCGTTGTTAGATAGCCCATTTATCGAGGAAGGCTATCATCACGCTATGACCAACAGGTACATACAGCTAGTAATTCAATAAAAATGTTATCCTGTTTAATAAAAAAGATAGCGTTCCGTAAGGACCACTTCCATTGTTCAACCAATACAATGGCTCAAGAAATTATTAATTGTCATTCGTTAACAATATAATTTTATCTATTGATAGCACTATTTGTATATCTCAATATACTTAACAGGTCGACTCGATATACTGAAAAGCTCTTATGGGTTAAATGCCAATAGCAGTGCATCAATATGCATTATGGAGTTGCTGGAATATTCGCGTACAATTAGGTGATCGTTTATTTCGAATTCAATGCTTCATCGAAAACCTCTTTGATAAGATAATATGGATAGTATTTTTTTTTCAGAAATGACGATGTTTGTATAGAAATCTCTTTTCAGGCCTATAATGGCAGTGTATTGTCGTCGCAGCATTCGTCTCATTAATTGAATGGGTCTCTGCAGACAAGTGAAATGCTTTTGAGGTTCTGTAGGGAGGTCTTTGTAGGGTCTTTTGTTAATCAGTGTATGTATTGGCTTCTTTGATAGTTTTTGTTGTACAGACAGTTATAAGATGCGAATTTATTCTTATAATAATTCGCATGTGAAGTTCGGAGCAAGTCCACAAACGCTGACGTAAATGCATCAAAAAAATAAATTTTAACAATTTTTTCGATGCATTTTTTGCCTAAATTTGCAATTTTGTTTTAAATTTAAAAAAACATGTTAAAAATTTAAAATACGTGTCAAAATGTTATATATAAATACTTATGCGTTAATTTCAATACGACATGTGAAATTCCATGATTTTACGACGTAATTTTCACTCGCACGTTGTCACGAGGAAGTCTTTATCCCACATCTCAAAAAGTTGCCGTAAAACCTTTACGCGTAACTCTGACACAGTAGCTTTGTTTGCAGATTCACATTTAATCCGAGTACGGAAGCGCGATACGCTCGCAAGATTATGGATATTATAATCTTTAACTTTGTGAGTTTTAGTAAGCACTGGGTAGCTGAGTAGAATGGGACCAAAAATTAGGTAGTATGTGAATTTTATGATATGATAAATAATAAATATTTCAGGACAATTTTCACACCCGGCACGATCTGATCTCATACTAAGCTTTCGCTTGTGTTAAGGAAACCAGATGGCTGATAAACATACATATATATAATTTTAAATAAATAATTATATAGACAATTAACACCCAGACACAGAGCAAACATCTATGTTCATCACACAAATATTTGCCCTGGGTGGGAATCGAACCCACGATCTCTGGCTTGGAAGGCAGGGTCACTACCAACTAAACCAACCGGTCAGTCAAATAATGTTTCATATGTCATTAAAAGTAGATAGAAGTACAGGATGAATACTAATAAATAAGAAATAGGTACATACATTGTATTGCTACTAAATTTAGAAAAAATCAAAATCAAATTATAGTTACATTACCTGTACAGAAATTGTGAGCACAGTTAATTAACGATATCAGATAAAAACAGTTAGTGCGCTAAATTAACGAGACAGCGGCCATTTTCCATATAATGGAATCTTTTTAGTCACTAAAGACAGCACTTGAGCTTAATGAAGTGCCATAATTCATTTTGACGCTTCTAAGGGATGGTGTCTATAGTGTCGGTACGGGAGTAATTAAATTTCCGAGGTTGTATGGCTCTTTAACTTGCTATTTGAAAAGCTGAGCTCTAATGTATTATTAAATGTATAAATTTTCCTAATTAATTGCGATCCAAGTCGTATCTTTATAATTTTCTTGAATAAAAATCTGTAACTTAACTTTTATTATCTGGCAGAAATAGGAAAATAAAATATAATGTAATGAAAAAGTACACTGAGCCTGTATTTTAGGAACTCGGATAACGATAAACATGATGTTAAAGGTCTAAAAGATGATTATAAGAATTGGCAGTACATATTCACAAACTTCACACAGAAGGAAATGTGAAATCACATTTCATTTCATTTTTTTTACTTCAATAATATTATGTTGCATACATCATACAAGGTACTTGTATTGAGATTCGAAATATAATTAATAATGTACGTTTTACATCCATATACCTTTTTCTGATTCCTATTAAAAGTTAAAACACTTTCCGTCCCTTTAACTTTGTTATCAGTTAAATGTTTAAAAATCAGAGTGCTACGTCCTTGTAAAAAGGGCTCGTAAAATGCTTACCTTAACGAGCCTTAAGATAAGAGAGCAATGATAATGGGGGCCTTTTGCACATAAAACTGCTCAACATAATATACAAAATAGATAACTTTGTTATCTTCCTAAAATGAGCGTCTAAGTATAGGCTCTAAATGAAAATGTTTAGTATCTAAATAATAAATTGGATTAATGGTATTACAATGTTTATACTTCACTCCATTTGAATAATTTCAGCTGTATTTGTGAAACATTTTAGCAATAACACTAAAATCCGTCCCAAAATAGAGTAGTGGATTAATTACGCGGCAAATTCTATACCACACAATAATTTCTAATGCCTTACGCGTTTTGTTTATGCGTAGTTATGGCATAGGTAAATTTTGAAGTTAGCACATAACGAGCACAATGTTCTTAGCATACTGTACGCCTTACGACGCCGCCCTACCAATCCCTGCAATTCTGTACGCGTACAAAGGGCACACGTTAGCGCGCCGCTGTTCCACCAGCACTTAATTGCCTCATTACATATTCGTGGCTTCCATCCATGACGGCACGCGTCAATTTCCTTACTAATTGCATACAATATTGAGATATTACTTCGCTAGTGTATAATTAGGTGGAATGCCCAGGTTTGAGCTGTGCGTGGTTAAGGGTATGAGTGGTAGGTATAGTAAAATTTGGGTGATATGTAACTGATAGACAATTATTTACTGATAGAGCAACCAGTTACGCAAAAAATGCTTTTAACAAAGTATGTAAAGCATTAAAAAGAAATTGACTAATTATCTATAATGAAATAACCAAGTTAAACTTGGGTACCTATTACCACTGATTAATTAATTATTGAACTTAATAAAATTGTTTTGTTATACATAAAAGTAATCATATCTTATTTTATGTTTACGTTTTAAATATCCTCCGCTCTATTAAAATTAACAAGACACCAAGCTAATCAGGGACATAATTACAGCGAGTCTTCAAATAACGTTTCATGGCATGAATTTCTAATAAATTAAATTTCATACTTTACAAAATGATCAGATATTAAACTACTCTATGCACTATAACAAGCACCTACCTAAATTCACATTGCACGGTGTTCCAATTTAGAGAGTTGAGCGAAGTTAAAAGTTCCAGAATGGTCTAAAACGAGCAAAGTTTTGCTAGACTGATATCTGTATTTGCTTTAACGTTTTGTTCATTGCAAAGTTCCAGGAATTTGCTAAATTTTATGCATTGTGAAGTAACTGTTATTTTTTAAATATTTTTTTTTCATTAACATTGTTGGTAAACAAGTTTGTAAAAACAAATTCGCAAAGATATTAAATATGAAATAATGAGATATTTTTTTATTCACAGTCGAATTGCTAATATATTTTAACAGGCGTTTTAATTAAAGGAAATAAAATCTAACTGAAACATGACGATGAATATTACATCAGAGAAATAAATGGGATAATTGATAATATACTTTGTAATCAAAAGCAAATATTCTTTCATAGTGCTTCAAGGAACTAAACATGAAATATTAAACATGAAATCTGAGTATTTGTGTACATAAAATGAAATAATTTCTTAACGAAACGCGTCGCCTAAGTAGGTAGTCTCTGTGCTAAATGGCTTTATCCATATTAATATTAATATTTTGTGAGGTAAGCCTGAGTGCTTACATTAGTATAACAGGTAATCTGCGTTAAGATGCCCATCTGAGCGTTTCTCGGATTATCTTTTCGTGTACGTTGTCTTGAAATGTTCGTATTATAAGAGAAAATTCGTTTTACAGTCGATTTCGTACAATGTTAATTTATTTTTTAAGCCCTTAAAAAGTCAATTGTTTGCTTTATTTTATTAAGTCTGTGACTTTATTAAAATTGCGTTTTTATACAGACTACAAATCGGGTTATAAACTTATCTATGCACGATTATTTTTTGTGAAATTAAAACGAAATGCAAGTTTGCTTTTTACGTTGATTGTCGAATAAGATTCTTATGTAGTAGAAGTTGAGTTATATTAGTATCGACGATTCCCAGAGCCCTTTTAAAGAATATCAGCTAGTTTAGTATTGTAATAACTATAATTTTTCCTATTCCTTTTCCATGAGAATCCGTGATTCTATTGATATCAAGTTTTGGAAATTAGTTTAGATTTAGATAACTAATAGCGACGTAAATCAGCTGTTTTCTATATAATAACCTTTAGTAGAATATGTTTATTAAATTATGTGTGCATTTTGGTCTGTTCGTGGAAGTTAATATGCTATTGCATATAAATCAATATGCAGTGTGGTTTCAGCTTCTGCGTTTCTACTAAGTTGCATATTGGAAGTTCTACCTTGTGTCTAATGAAGTTGTGTAATCCCAGCCGTATGCTAGGTACCACGACAATTGGATGATATCATGCGTGTTTCGTTCAATTTTAATTATGTTTAAATTTTGAAATGATACGTTGTGGCCACAATAATGATGGTTAGAAGTTGTGATTATGTCTATTGAGATGTGTAAAGAACAAACCAATAATTTTCCATTACGATGCGAATATTATCAAAAAATAAAGAAAGCGATGGTGGCGGCGAATAGGTAAAGCTCCTAATAATCTTGGAGTTAATAAATATACTTCTAAGATCGTTAGTATAACGCCGATGGTGGCGCACCTTCGCTTAACAACATCCAATTTATACGCTCCCTGTACTAACGATATAACTTGTAATGAATGGTTCCGTAAACAGGTGGACTAAAGTTTGCGGCCAATGGACACAAACTTGCGCTTGTATAAAATTAAGCTACGATCAAAATGAGCCAACTTTGTCGTGCATGTGCTCACGGCATGGGAAGACTTGTCAGATTTGTTGACATCAAACTTGGGGTGTTTACTGTTCACTTTGAGGACTCGTCCCAGACTCGGTTACGAAGATTTGGGACATTGTAAGAATTTGTAACAACAAAAGGATTTACTTGTAACATATCTCACGTGTTTTATGGAGGTATTATTTTACATACATAAGCTGTATCGGTTATTCACATCATTGCAACTAGCTAAGCTTCTACAAATAGCAAATTCTTATTTACCTACTTATCTGGTTGAAAAAATCATTTCTCTGGCTATCATTAGCAATTAATTGAAATAAGTTTTTATAAGTACATATCCGTGAATGCGAAATACCTATTGAAGCGAGTAAAAAATCTAACGCATAATGTAGGTTGACTCAGATCCATCCAATTACGGATAAAAACGCGCATTTTTTATGCCGCGAACGCAAAGGTGTTACAGAGTGAACTAAATGAAATACTAATGGCTGTTATTTGCGAGAGGTCGTGAGGTTGTGGTGAAGCTTTGAGAGAGTTTGATACAGTAGAGCGTCTAAATACGATTAGGCGATACAACTAAGCAGTACGGAAATAGAACGATTGAAGTTCAAAGGCTATGAAATATTAATTTTTCCTTATTACGGAAATAGCTTCTTGCCGTAGGTATTCTCATTACCGTACCGTTAATTTGTGACGAACTCCTATTCTTATACAATCTGCATGGAAGCTCTCTGTGGCGGGAATCTTTGTCTTGATGTTTTGTGAGTTGCACGAAAAGTTTTAATTAAACTGAATCGTTCCAAGACTAATTAGCATTAACTTGACATACGAGCAGTTTAGTGAAATGCGAAGACTTAATGCGTTTCATATATTTCGTAACTTTAGAAGGATTTGCTAACGGGATGCGCATACATTGATTAGTACTTCAGTGTTACGACACTCATAATAATCTTTTCAGATTAATTGTAAGTTCATAATTGTATTAGCATAATCGTAGCTATTTTTACTCAATGTTTACAGTTTGTTTTACTACTGTAGGTAATGAACACTCTGAAATGGAAACGTAATTATTATTAGGTATGTGTGTGAATAAAGAAAACCTTGATTAATTGCATTGCGGTACCGTGTCAAAACAAAAGTTTCAACTGCATTAATTTTAACTGTTTCCAGTCACAGAACGTTATAGATCTGACAAGAGATTATACTCGTAACGTCGACGGGAATTAGAAAACTGTATATTTTGTTAAATTGCAGCTGTGTTGCGGTTTTTGTAGGCGGCGTATTAGTTTGATAGTGTTTTTTAATGCGTTTAGGAAAAGGAATGTCTAAACTCTAAAGGCATGATGGCACGCTTGTCGTCCTGATCTTTGTGACTTTTTGTAAGTAAAAATTATTTAATAGAATTTCGCTTTGTTATTTTAGGAATGTTTGATTTTCTTTGAACTAAGTTTATAATTCTAACTCAACAACTTATTTTAGGTTTGAAGACAAAAAAACGTTTGAGTCCTTTTTAGAGCTTAGATAACACAACGAGCGGTTAATTATGTGCCATTGTTAGTTTATTACTGTAATTTGATATTAAAGTTTTTATATTTATTGACGATTACAAATAATTTAGTTCATTCAATAATCGCGTAAAATAACTGACAACCAAGAAATATTGTATTCATATAAAAGTCGAAGAGATCTTCTGACTTTTTTACGGACGTAATTGGTTCTTATCTCTTTTCTTTTTGTAAGGTTGGATATCTTCGAGGATTGAATTATATTACCTACTATGACGGGCCGAATCGTTTTTGGGATGAGATCGGAAAATATTAAGTGATTATTCAAAGGCGGCTTGACCCGACTTTTTGTAATGCTAATGCAAAAATCGGATGTCATCCAATTGTGTATACGTATAATTATATTTGTATAGGTTATTTGAAGATACAGGAAGACAATTATATAAAAAATACAAGCAATTATTGTTATGAATTTTTATCACGCTTTAAATTCGACATCTGTTTGGTACGCCCAAACATTGTCCATTTAAACATTGTTTATGGCGATAAAACCAGCCTTGTGCAAAGTCGTTATCTTTTTTATTTAACTTTTAATGTCATAAAAAGCTTACTTGGTATAGAGACTTAAGTGTGCAAACACCAGTATAGTTTTATTCTCAGAAACCGCTGCAAATTATTAGTAAGTCGGCCAAAATCGAATACGTTTTTTTGATTTCTATAATATGTATAACATTTTAACGGGGAAATGCGTTTGTTTGTTTCAGCTTTATAGTTCTCTACCTTATTTATTTCGACCTCTGGCCTAGTTTTACTCTTCTCTATGGTTTTTACGAAGTCAGTTAGTTCTATACCTATCAGAAAGACGACCCGATTATCTCAATGATACGTTATCTATGCCAACAAAAGATTTGTTTTGTTTGATCACTTTTGTTTCTTCCTTTCTCTATTTGCTTGTTAATGGGACGATTAAAACCTTTGTGTCTTAAATTTATTGTCATTTGGTGAGAAAATGTTAGTAGGAAGTGTTTTTCGCGTAGTAGTAGATGTCATACTCTATGTATGTATGGTTCGAATTTTTATTAGTAGGTTTTATAATTACTATTTAAATACTAACAAGCTAAATAAGAAGAGAAAGCCCGGAAAATTTAAATTATTATTAAAGAAAGGTTACATGGCCCAGCATTACATAATAGGTATGTAAAAAGTGTTAAAATATTTTAAAAACTAATGCATGTCTCTAAAAAACTTTTTTAATAAAAATTATCTGTAATGGAAATCAATTGAAAACCAACGCTGTTATCGGAATACACATTAATTAGCAGCACAAGAGATTAATTATTAATTGTAATCAGCTCTGCGTTATTTAATTGTATAATTTCTAGGAATTATGTAGATAAAGACTTACTGAGCCAAACATTTCTTATGGAATTTATCATACAAAAGCAGGGAAATAAAAATGTGAGAAATAATGTTAGAAATCTAAAAACGAATGGATATCGTTTAGGATTTATTTAGAAGCGTAGGTATTAATTTTTTTTTAAAGATGTTTAATTTGAATTTACGATCTTCAAAACCCCAATGTTAGGGCGGCCGTACCCGGACCGCTTCAAGCAGTTGAGACCGACGGACGGCCTGAAGCCGCGACCGCGCAGTGAACTATAGACATTTATTCACTGCCGCACACGGACTGCTCGAGCCGTCAACTGCGCGGTTTGTAGCGACAGCTCGAGCAGTCAACGACCGACCGCTCGAGCAGTCCGTGTACGTCGCTCAGCTGTTAACTGCTCGAGCCGCCCGTGTACGGCCGCTCTTATAGCGGATGTGATACGTATGTTTCGTTTTGTATGACATGGCAGACGTCGTTATGCCTAAGGGCGGCCATACACGGACCGCTCGAGCAGTTAATGGCTGAGCGACGTACGTCGGTTGTTGACCGCTCGAGCCGTCGCTACCAACCGCCCGAGTGGTTGATTTTTTTGACTAGTCGAGTCATTGATTTGCAGGGGGGGTGGGAGCTGTCGACGGCTCTAGCGCAGTCAACGGCTCGAGCAGTCAGTGTATGCCTCACGACCGCTTGGGAGCCGTCGACGGCACGGTGGAATTTCGTCATGCAGTTGACGGCTTGTAGCGGTCGCGACGGCTCGAGCAGTCATGTGTACGGCGGTGAATGAATGTCTATAGTTCACCGTGCGGTCGCGGCTACAAGCGGTCGGTCTCAACTGCTTGAAGCGGTCCGTGTACGGCCGCCCTTAGGGCGGGCGTACACGGACCGCTCGAGCAGTTAACGGCTGAGCGACGTACATGGACGGCTCGAGCGGTCGGCGTCAACTGCTCGAGCCGTCGGTTGTTGACCGCTCGAGCCGTCGCTACCAACCGCTCGAGCGGTTGATTTTTTTTGACTAGTCGAGTCATTGATTTTCAGGGGGGGTGGGAGCTGTCGACGGCTCTAGCGCAGTCAACGGCTCGAGCTGTCGGTGTATGCCACACGACCGCTCGCGAGCCGTCAACGGCACGATGGAATTTCGTCATGCAGTTGACGGCTTGAAGCGGTCGGTGTACGGCGGTGAATGAATGCCTATAGTTCACCGCGCGGTCGCGGCTTCAAGCGGTTGGTCTCAACTGCTTGAAGCGGTCCGTGTACGGCCGCCCTTACGATTATCATTTAGGGGTATAAAAAATAGATGTAAACCGATTACCAGGTCTCCCCAAAAAGACAAATTATTTGAAAGCAAATATAATATTGCTATAGATGTAGATTAATTAATTCATAATCGCCCCATTAATCATATTAATCGTCGCACAATACATATTTTAATTACGACGCGTAGAAACAACGAAATTTCCAAATCTAAACTTTATGGCAGCCGCGGTGTTCCAGGTTTAACTGAAAATATAATAGGATTGCGTTTTGAATAATTTATCAATATTATTCATTACTCGCGAACCCTTTCGCGTTTAAGCGCCGACGCGGACGCTTCTCCAACTTTTATTGTTGCCGGTTTCTTTGGAAACTTGACACAAATTGCTTCGCGCCATCCTGCTTCTTTTTGTGTCTTGAGAGTGGTACTCCTGCTTCCATCGGTCGCTGTGCCATGTTGTGCTTGCTTTGTAATGAAAGAATACAACGGGGTACATTGTTACATTATTTGTTGCCTTATTAATTATATTTTGGACATTTGTTTTCTAATTTTACTTTAGATTGTTGGTGTGATGTTTTATTGACTGTTATCTATTTACACTTTGTGTAGGTATTTGTATAGCTTAGAAGGCATCGCTATTGATCGATAAAACCTTTTAATTGTTTAGAATTGTTCAGTTGTCTGTATTATGGACAAATAGGTATTGTGTTGAAAAAAAAATAATGCTAGTTATATTATCAAACGACGTATAGAAATAAGTTTATTAGGTACTGTTTTATGTAAAATCAGTCTGATCGGATCTGTATGAAATTTGGTACAGAGATAGATTATAGTCTGGATGAGCACATTAGCTACTTCTTATTACCACGGTACCAAGCGAATGACGCTGCATGATCAAGCTATATAAAAATAAGTAGGTGGCAGATAATCCTTGAAACTATAGAAGTTATTTTGTTATAAAAGTAGCTAGTTACATGAATTGTGTTGTAATATAATTGGATTTCTAAGGCCGCCTTTCCATCTGCAAGAAAACTTCAGCAAGAAATGTCCGACAGTCTGTCTGACAGTAGCTTGCAAGCCAAATTCCGCGTTTCCACCTGCAAGTTGACTTGCAAGCTGCTGTCAGACAGACTGTCGGACATTTCTTGCGCAAGTTTTCTTGCAAATGGAAACGCGGCCGCCTAATGTTTCGTCGATCAAATACGTAGGTACTGAAACGTGTGGGTGTTTGTTCAATTTAAACAAAAGATACGACATCTGTCCCAACAATTTGTTTGCCCACGCATAAATTAATATTCCATCATATACTTACGTCAATAGGCGGGTCCACACAGAGCGAGCAGCCTCGAGAGGCAATTGCAGCGCAAAGCAGCTCGGTCAGTGTGGACGTGGCTCGGCCGAGGAATACGCGTGTGCTTTCTTTCCTCGGCTGATTCACGTTCACATAGATCGAATTGCTTCGCGCAGCAATTGCCTCGCGAGGCTGCTCGCTCTGTGTGGACCCACCTTTACCATGTAATACTATAAAAATATATAGTTTACATAGTTAAGCCTAATTTAAACAATGTAATAATGGATATATTATTCAATATTTAGCCCTGATATTTATTGCTTTTCATATTAAAATTGGAATAAAATAATTTTTAGGTCATTTATTTCATAAATTGAATATTTTACAAGAAGAAACATATAACTTAGTTGTCAGTTGACCACGATTGTACCATTTTTCGTCGTGTTGTTAATTTTTACGCATTTTTTCCCATATTGTGATATCTCTGTTCGAGCCTACACAAACAAATTTCGGTCGGCGACCTAAGTCAACGCTTATGTGAGGGCGTGTAAATAAACGGCGATAATGAACCTAATTGACCCACAGATAACGTAAAATGCAGAAGTGCACAGGAAAGAAAGCTATGCGTCATAATGTTCGGAGATTGTAGTTCTTATCACTTTTGTAGTAGTATTATAGTGTTAGTCGTAATTCATTGGTACATCTGAAGAATATAAATAACGGATTTACTGATCTTTAATTTAATATACATAGTAGAGATCATATATTTTTATCTGTCTTCGCAAGGGAATCAAAACTTAGGGTACTTCCCGTGAACACAGAATCTTGAAATTGTACACTACGTCTTATAGCACAGATCAAGGAAAAATTGTGAAAAGTGTAAATTTACAACATAAAAAAACAGGTTTATGCGGAACCATCGGTGCGCGAATCCGACTTAAACTTGGTCGTTTTTTTTACGAGCTTGCATCTGTGATACCTATAGGCTTACAGAATGTACCGATAATATTACCAATAATTGACAGATCAATTTTATGTGTAAAAAGAAAATAATAATTTGGGCATTAACATAAATTTTGGGTAATCGGTTAATTACGTAAGTATGTATTTGTAGTGATTTTGAAATATTAATATAATATTTGAAGGAAATTTAAACACCGTAGTTAGTACAAAATTAAATTTGAATTAAAATTTCAAAATGATTTTCTTACGTATTACATATTGTGTGTACAAGTGTTATTGACACATGTGTTTTAATTGTATTAATTTCAATTATCCATTTAAAATGTTTACTTATACGTTACATTCATTGTGCTAATAATATTATAAAATGGATGTGGTACTTCTGGTATTTTGTTAATAAAAATATTATAAAGTGTTTAAAAAGGTAAAATAACTGAAAGAAGTTATTTTAATAACGAGAAATTATAAAAAGTTTTGATTAATGTAGGTCCATTTTGAAAATAGATCATGGTAGTTATTATAATAGCCAAATGTACTAGCGAGTTATAAATATAGGGTTGTCACCCTTTTTAATTTATAGACTACAATCGAACTACCAACATGCATATTATATTCTTGTCTAAAGTTTTTAACATTTATAGTACCTACGCATGTGAATATCTTTTAAAATGAAGTTACGTCAATATAAATATAAGTAAAAATATGATTTCTAAAAATTCGAATGTCGCTGCGACTGCGTTGAGCTGATAAGCGCTGATAGCGTATGCATTTTATTGATGTTAGAAATATTTGCATACGGCAAACATAAGGATTTTTATTTCCTTCAATAGATAAACAGCGATACAGCAATTGTTTTCATAATATGTATTATGTTTGAAATGTGATAGAAAACTTAGTTGCTATAGGTATAGGTTGTATAGGTAAGTAGGTAATCTTAATTTCTAAACAATACTTGTAAGATGTTAATTTTACGAATTGTCCTTCAGGAAACAGTCCGAGAGTCAACCGAGAGTAGAGTTAAAGTGTACTTCACACGTAGGTATTTAAATGACGTCATTATAGTGACGTACGGTATTGAAAATCGATTACAAATACAAATATTATAGGTAGATATGTCGTGGCCATATCGTAGATTTGCTCATTTCATGATATGATCGATCATTTCACGAAATGGTCGCATTTCATGAAATGGCCAACATAGTTTGATCAGATCGTTAAATCGTCAACGTTTCACGATTTGGTCATCCACATTTGGCCAGATCGTATAAAATATAAAGAGTCCATAAAAAAGACGTGTGGCACTCGGGGACTGCGGCGGTAAAGCTATTGCATAGCATGCCTTCAAGCCACACCTCCGAGCCCGTCGGAGTGGGGAGCGTGAGGTTTTTTCGTTACGGAATTTCTCGATTCGGTCCCCGCGCTCAAGGCCCGCGATAGAAGCTATGCAATAGCTTAAAAATTCAGAATATTCTAAAAACTTGTTTAATGTCATTTAAGTTAGTGCCGCGGCAGCGGCCGGCGAATGCCAGAAGCGAATCGTTTTTGCAATAGAAAACAGTTAGGTTAGGTTAGGTTAGACTTTGATAAACAACGCACGAGCCGAGCGAGCAAAGCGAGCGTGCCGCGGCAGCGGCCGGCGAGTGCCAGAAGCGGATCGCTTTTTAAAAAACAAACAATTATAATAATATAGTAGGATATATAAATATATATCCTAAAAGAAAAAATGCTTCTTAAATTATTTTATAGACGCATTTTTTCTTCAATACATATAAGATATCCACATTTTCCATAGTACTCGAACCTCTTCGTCGTAAATTCTTTGCTTATATCTTTAATAATTAAATTTTCGCCAGCGGCCGCCATCTTATCACATAAACACAGAGCTTGCAGCGCCTCTACCAATGAATAATGTAACTATTTTACGATATGATCAAATAATTTTGATCATTTCATGAAAAAACCGCGCGTTTAGTTGGCCATATCGTGAAACGATTTCTTATCATTGATCTGCTCAAACCACATCATGATGTGGCCAAACTAAATTGGCCATTTCACGAAATGCGACCATTTCGTGAAATGGCCAATCATTTCATGAAATGAGCAAATGTACGATATGGCCACGACAGATATACGTATAAGGATATACATATTTTTAGTAAAATTGAACACGAGAAGTGGGTCAGATTCAACTTGTACTGTTTGATGATACACAGACAGACAAGTTGATTGCTGAAGCTTAATAAAAGCTGTAATGTGTGAAACTTGTATTGTTACGCCTGAAAATAGCAGTTGCTTGAAGCCTTCGCAAATATGTTTTCATATTGGGATAATAATGTTATTTAAATGTAGGAATATATTTCATTGTACATCAAAAATGAATCGAAAAAGTGATTTGTTACACAAATTGAAAATTAACGAACAAGGGGCGCGGCGGCAATACTATTGATTAGGTATAAATAAATAATGTATACCTACCTAAGTTATCTACTCGTAATTCAAATGGGGTGAATCTTGAATTCCTCATAGAAAGAAGAAACAAAACATGAAGAACAAGAAACAGATTAGAATAGCACGTATGATAATAAATAATAATAAAATAAACAAAACTCTATAGTATTAGGGGATTTTAAACGCTTTTAACCATACCTACATTATACATGTGGTCCATTGAAAAGTTACATTTGGGGTTGCATTTTTTAGAGGACGCAATTTTATTTTTTTGATGTGTAGGGGTGGTCAGTGTGAAGCTATCACCAAGTTTGTGGGGTCGCCACCCTTGTCCCACGGCCGCCATCTTGAAAATAGCGGTTGATATGGTTTTTACGATATATCTCTTAAACTATTTATTTGATAAAAAAAATTTGTTCACATTATTTGTTGCAAATTAAATACTCTACAACTTTGATCCTGCAACTTTTTGTCGTAGAACTATAAATAAAAAAGTTATAAGCGAAAATGTTCAGAAATTAGAGATATTTATATTTCTCAATAAAACTTTTATTTATAATTTTACGTAGAAATGATATTTGACCATTTTTGTAGATTGTTTTTCGAGGAACAACTTTTATATACAACATTTTTTCATTAATTAAATAGCTAAGGTTTTACAGCGCTCCGAAGTGAGTACTAATTTTCAGTACTCTGAACTATACAGTATACTTATATTATGTGTGTACTAATAATAATTTGTCATCAGTAATGGTTTTTTTTGTTATTATAATATTTTTAATAATTAATTTTGCAATATCACTAATAATTAATTATTGAATCTTTTCCCCACCACCCAGGAGGTAGAGTCTGGAAGCGCGACTTTTTTTTTACGTCGAAAAGCAGGTCTGAAATGTTCTGCAGTGTGCTTCTATTGTTCTGGAGTATGAGAAAAGAGCCAATAGCCAATATATGTATAGTTAAGAGTACTGAAAAATAGTACTCACTTCAGAGCGCTGTAAAACCTTAGTTATTGACGTTATGAAAAAATGTTGTACATAAAAGTTGTTCCTCGAAAAACAATCTACAAAAATGGTCTGATATCATTTCTTCGTAAAATGATAAAAAAAAGTTTTATTGAAAAATATAAATGGCTCTAATTTCTGAACATTTTCGCTTATAACTTTTTTATTTATAGTTCTACGACTAAAAGTTACTACACCAAAGTTGTAGAGAATTTAATTTGCAACAAATAATGTTAACGATATTTTTTTATCAGTTAAATAGTTTAAGAGATATATCGTAAAAACCATTTCAACCGCTATTTTCAAGATGGCGGCCGTGGGACAAGGGTGGCGACCCCACAAACTTGGTTTTAGCTTCACACTGACCCCCCCTACACATCAAAAAAACAAAATTGCGTCCTCTAAAAAACGCAAGGTTAGGGCTAAAAAATGTAACATTTCAATGGATCAATGTACAATCTGACAAATAAAGTTAAATTTTGAAACCTTTCAACACTAACTTTATCCGTGCGGAAATATGAATGATAAAAATAAAACAAATATATCCCTAACTGAGTACAATCAGTGTGTGATAATAGCCGTACGAGCCTGTGATAACTGATAAGGGACATAATATTATCAGTATGTAGTGCAATTGACTGCGGTTAACATGATGCACTTGTTTATCAGTAAAAAGGATAAAAAAAATAAAATTATGTATTTATTTTAATTCTATCTGTAGTATATTAATAGTGGACATGATGTATCATCACAAAATATATTACAAAAAGTACTACGTAGTATCCATGTATCTATTATAACAATACCTAGAAATTGTCTGTTGCATTGATGTACTTAAGAATTGAACAAAACTATTTAGTAGACAGTAGTTAACTAGATATATTATTTATTATTGAATAAAAAAAATATTTATTTTCATGGAAGCTTACGAATAAGTATTTAAAGATTTATAAAACTACATTTTTAACCATATTGGCTCTGTAAATATTCATAAATAAAAGAATGCTACAGGATATCATTTTATATCATAATCTTCAAATATAGTAAGACTCAATAAATAATTTTTGGTAGGTAGTTGAAACTCTTTATAATATTGTAATACTGTGCTCTTTAGGTACTTACCTAGTTGTGTAGGCGTAAGTAGGTATGAATTCCGAAAAACAGAAGTCCGTTACTATAAATTATAAATTCTGTAAACTAAACATTAAATAATTGATGTAAGTATGTATATTATGTGATCATAACTCTTATTGCTGAAAGTAACAATGTAACTACACAAAACGAAGTGATACCTACTTAAATTAAACTTTCTTTAAATTCTTTAATTATGCGGCGCTGCAACGTGCTTAATTACTTAAAAATGGCAACGTTGCGGCGCCAATTACTTAAGTTTTTTTCAGTGCGAATATGTATTATCAAATGATTCGAACGGAAGCCGGGTGCGCGCATCTCACTGTCGCATCCCGTTCCACTCCTCGCTCCTCCAATCGCCAACGACCTCCGAACGAACGGACCTCCGTACCTCGGTGATCGGTCCTCGACTCTTCAGTCGTACTCTGCGTGTTGTCACGTGTGGACGTGTGTCGTTGCTGCGTGCGCCAAGTACGCGAGCTTTCGAATTTACCTGTGGATTGTTAGTGTCGTGCTAAAAATGAATTATACACACTAGAACAGTTTTCACACTTCTGGATTTGGCTTTGGAACGTGCATGACCCTACGGACCCCCTTCTCATTCAAGGTTGGTGCCTATACTTGCAAATAATAATGCGATTGGATGCATACGCATACGGAATGTCACTTGTCCGGTCCTTATGATGTTGAACTTGTAAAGGATTGTGATCGGATGATTTATTTCTAACTTGCGTCTCGGTTCATTGACTCTTCCTGCTCGGATTCTTGTTTTAGTATCGCTTCGAAATACCTCAATTGTTTCTTGTTTCTCATCCTTGTATCGATAAATACGGACGCAAAAACTTCTAACCGTAAAACATGAATTTTATTTTGTAATTCTCAAATCTCAATATTAATTATTTGTCGTTACTATCATCGGTATAAGTTGCACACAACACGTTTCTTATCTCGGAAAAGTTTAAGTGATAATATTTATCATTAATTCCAATGAAAATCAAAGGCAAGATAGCGTGATTATATATTGTGATAATAAATTTCCCACAATTTAATAGGTACCTAATTAATTTAGGTAGCTAGGTAGGGTCATTGCGCCTGTTCGCGTCCACTTATACTCGGATTTTTAATTAGATAAAGTAAACTGACAGCAGCTAATG
>CAJQZM010037490.1:0-14957 GCA_907164665.1 Colias nastes | reverse complement strand
TTGCCTGATTCCTAGTGTTAATCAGAATTAGTTTCTAGTTCACACATTATCCAAACTGTAACGCGATTGTATGTGTTACTTTTACTAAATGTATTTATTCGTGTGCGAAATATGTATGTGTTATTTATTTATTTATTTACACTTTATTGTGCTGGCATACAAATAAGTCCTTAAATTGAAACTTATAACTAGTCCAGCACAGAAGGCGGCCTTATCACTTAAGAGTGATCTCTTCCAGGAAACCTACTGTGTGGAGTAATATTATGAAGGAGGAGGTAGGCAAGAAGTACAAAATAATGTGTTACTTTTTCTATATTTATTTGCGTTTAGTTGTATAAATAGGCTGTCCTAATATTTTAGTATTTACCATGTTTCTGTCACATCAGGGGCCTGTTAATTTTGTAGACGTTAAATAAATTACTTTCAACTGGACTTGTCAAGTGTGTCTGAATGGCCGATTTGGCGCGATGTTTTACGATTTTTAATTATATCTATCATTTGGAGTAAATGAGGTTTGAAGATGTATATAAATAGCTTTCTGCTCGCGATTTTTGCGTGGAATAAAGAGGAGAGACACGGTTTTAAGTACATCTGACGAAATAAAACTTGCTGTATGTTTGAACGCGCTAATCTCGGGAACTACTAGTCCGATTTGAAAAATTCTTTCGGTGTTAGATAGCCCATTCATAGAAGAGCGCTATAGGGCTATAGGCTATATATCATCTCGATAAGATCAACAGGAGCGATTCAATAGGTAGCTCAGTTAACAAAAAATAATGTTATATTACTAATGCTTGAAGGCCGTGTAAAAAGTGACTAGCTGCTTGCTCCGGCTTCGCCCTAGTTAGCCCGAAATAAATAATCCTATAATTGCTAAAGATCTAGCTTTCAACGACAAAACAAACACTAAAACTTTCCTTTGTATGAGTAATATAAGTAAACTAGCTTTCCGCCCGCGGCTTCGCCCGCTTTGTCTAAAACCTAATAAATTATATACTAAAACCTTCCTCTTGAATCACTCTATCTATTACAAAAAACCGCATCGAAATCCGTTGCGTAGTTTTAAAGATTTAAGCATACATAGGGACAGAAAAAGCGACTTTGTTTTATTCTATGTAGTGATAAATATAAATGACCATTCATTACATATTTAAAACAAAGTGCAAAGCAGAAATAACAAATAAAAAAGAAAACCCACCTGCGCAATGTAAAATTAGAAGTACATACATTTAATTCAAAAATAGTCTGTCGTGAGTTATTACACATGAAATAATTAATAGACGATGACTGTCTTAACCGACTTCGCTAGAAGAAGGGTAATGTATGTTTTTGGCACATTTGACATTGCGTACCTATGGTAAATGGCTTGATGGATTTTAGCGTAAGAGGTGTTATTAGATTCGTGTTTATTGTGGGAGTGATAGAGGATATAGTAGTATGCTTAAAAATGTTTTTTAGTATTTTGATGGATTCTATTTAATATGATAATGATTAATGTCGGCCCTGGCTTTGTCCATTGTACAAATATAGCCTATAGAAATATAAATGAAATACTTTGAAAGCAATAAGATATTATGATATACGTATACAATGTACATATCCAATGTTAATTTTATTTTTAATCGGTCCAGTATTTCTTGAAATGAGCACATACTTCAGCATTATACTATTAGTATTAGGCATATTACGCATAAGGCAAAGGCATTGCTAACAGGCAAAATCGCTAGCAATTAAAATAAGTGATTGCTACAATAAAAATACATTTATTTTCCGAAGTATTTGTTAATCGATTAAGAACCCATTCCAGCAGCCATGATATTTTGGCGGGATATCAATCAAACAGCGCCTAAATAAATCTCTTAAGCTAAAAGCTTTTCAGAGCAATTATTGCTCTCCCTTCCTTAATGGAAAACCTTTACATGGTTTGTCGAAGTTCGACTAAAGGAGTATGGGTTGCATGTTGACTTGATTCTTTCTTATTCATCTATACTAATATATAGATAAAAGGAGGAAAGGTTTGTATGTATGTATGTATGTATGGTTTTCACGCATAAACTACTGGACCGATTTCAAAAATTCTTTCACCATTAGAAAGCTGCATCTTCACTGAGCAACATAGGCTATATTGCATTTTCAAAGAAATTAGAGATAGATCCTTACCAAAAATTCAATTATGTAACCCAAGGTGTAAAAAATTCCTTAATAAAAATGCTGTCATCGCGTGCGCTGCGGAATCTATTCCTTGAAGTACGAGGATGGTTCTTATGAAAAAAGACGTAAACATGTAGGTACCACGGGCGAAGACGGGGCGGACCGCTAGATTCATAATAATTGTGCCCGCAACTTCACATGTGCGTAGTATATTTAAATTAAATTTTAGTATTTTTGTTGCCAAGGACTGATTTATAGCAGAAGAGTTTCATCGAAATCCATCCAGTAGTTTTTATACGAAACCCGGTCAACAGACAGTCTTCTATTTCTACTACAGTTTTATTATATGTATAAGATAGAGTAAAAATTTTAATACTTTATATTGTTGTTTACATAAAATGCAATACTTAAACAGAAGATATAATCTTATATATAAAATTCTCGTGTCACAATGTTAGTCTGCATACTCCTCCGAAACGGTTGGACCGATTCTCATGAAATTTTCTGTGCATATCGGGTAAGTCTGAGAATCGGCCAACATCTATTTTTCATATGTACCACGGGCGAAGCCGGGGCGGGCCGCTAGTAATATATAATAATAAGGAAAATCGCACAGACGGCCTTATCAATTATAAGTAATCACTTTCAGGCAACCAAGCGAAACTGTGATAACAAACGTAATTATAAAGGCATTGCGACGCAATAATTTATTAAGTTTTATTCTATCAATAAATAGTAAAAAAAAACTTACTAAGATAAAAAAAGTGTTATGGCTGAATAAATTGAGACAAAATATGTAGTATGTTAAACTTGTAGACATCGCAAAAGCTAGATTGAATAATAGCGCTCTGTTATTTTAACCACGAGTCTCTACAAACCGGTGTTGCAGAAACTTCCACAACACATGTATGTGGTGACCATTTTGAAACCAATTTATGTTCTATTTTCTCCTCCATTATTTAATTTTAACTGCATCGTTCTTTTGTGCTACTCACTGTGTATGAAATAAGAATGACAACTACTAAGTCAATGTTAAACAAAAAAAATTCGAGATCTCCGTTCTTTTGTTATCTCTGTATAAAAACATATTAATTTCTAATAACAGAAGAACCTTCTGGAGAGTCAAAGCTTTCAAATTTAAAGCTCGCTAAATTAGTTTATCCATAAATGCTCAATCCACGGATACACAAAGTTTAATTAATTATTTATTGATTAAAACAATGATGTAGGTAAAGTAGGTATATTGATTTACTAAAACACATAGGTATTAGGTACGTGTATGTTACACACCGATATCATCATTAAACAATACAAATATTATTAAAAAAAAAACAAATTGAAAATCAAAGCAATTTCACTACAATCACATAATGTAGGCAATGAAGTTATATCGATTGTGGCCACACTTCTGCTAAGTGCGTAACTATGTTATTGCTTGGCTCGAGGTTTTTATAAGAAAATATAAAAATTACCTTTAGTGTATAGTTTGTATTAATATAGTAGAGAAAGGATATTTATTTCAAGACATTTATCTTAAAAATACGAGGACAAAATAACATTTTTTTAAGATAAATATGATAATATAAAAAAAAAATATTGATAAGAAGTCACTTTATACCTGTTCATGACTTGTGATCTGAAATTGTTTCAATTTATTTTCATGGCATATAATATTATATGTAACAGACATTCCCATTAAGAGGCTGTTTAATGAAAACATCTTCAACAAAGAAACAATTTATCTATCAATTTCTACCAAATCAATATCCTTTTATCTAAATATAATCCACATTTACAAGGAAATATAAAAATAAGATGGCAACATCACGAAAGTTATAACACAATTCTGACTTCTTGCCTATTTCGCAGCAATACGTGACAAAATTATTTTGTAAGTTGCCACGTGTTTAGTTTGGTTTTAGATCTATGAGTTCAATGTTCTTTATTATGTAGCCGTTTGTCTCTTTTCCCAGGTTACCCGGGATCAATAATGTTAAATATAGCCTATCTTAGGTAAGAGAATCGTTAAAATAAGTCAAATAGTTTTTGTGTAGAATCTTAGCAAACAAACATAAAAAAAAATCAAATCTTTCCATACTTAAAAATTCTGATAGGTCGTATTATGTATTTTAATATCGTTATTAGTATTATTTATTTTCAATCGCTTTCTGCATTTTCCTTTCGACTCTCCTAACGTGAAAACGAAATGGATTTTGAAACGGTTTTTCATTTAACGAAATAGTTCTTAGTAATTTTAGCTGGAAATTGCTGTCTTTTACAAACTCTCTCTGAAAACTAGTTTTAGAAAATATGTCAATGTAACAATCAATAAAATAAATATACACTTAAATATTATAAAACTGAAAAGTTTGTTTGTTTATCTGGATGAACGCATTTATCGCAGGAACTACTGATTCGAATTGAAACGTAATTTTGTGTTAGATAGTCTACATAATAAGGAAACTGCACGGTATCGAAAGTTTGTGAGGATGTGTATGTGTGTGTTTGTTAATCTTTCACGCAAATACTATACTAAACCGATTACAATGAAATTTAATGCACATATAACACATAGGATAGGTTTTATCCCGGAAATCGCAGGGGAACGGTAACTATGCGGGTTTTTCTTTGCAAACGCGGGTGAAGCCGCGGGAAAGCTAGTAATATATAATGCTAAACCCAACTCCGACCACTTAACGTCAATCGTGTTAATCACGTTCATGTTAGATGGCCATTTGGAAAAATGAGCCGAAAAATTAATGAGGCGACTATGAAGCCAAAAGATTTGGGTTTGTGGCCAATAAAAACCCACTCCGATTGGCTGAATTATTCCCTCTAGTTCGGATAGTTATTTTAATGATCATGTCTAGTTTATGGGAGTGCTTTTATTTTATTTGTCTGTCTGTAACTTGGGAATGAATAAATTTGTGTATGAAATTTCATGGTTTCTTTAGGTTCAGTTTTAATTTTACAAGATTTTTTCTTGACGAATTTTCGGAATATTTCAAAATGTTATAGGATAGCAAAAAATACTTTCCGTTACCTACGCTATGTTATGTACGTTTTGTTTTATAGTTTTTTCTATAAAACTAAAACCTATATTTAATTTAATGCACTACTATCCAATTGCTTGTCTCAGGTGTAGTCGAGATAAGCCGGGAAGATAATCTGGACGTAAAATGTAACAAGGATTTATTATAGAGAAAAACTGACTGCGTGAAAAGCTTGAGATTTTAATTAATTACCTTATAAAACCACTTCTTTTTATAGCTATACATCTTTAAATAAACGATAAATTTAATAGAAAAATAAATATCATTTTACGCTCATATTCCACCACGAAATATTGTTTTATGATTATGTTACTCACCTCTAAGTTAAAATCTAAAGCCTATTTAGTTACAAATCGTCCCCTAGAAATTACATACATGCCAAAAGGACATAACCCTTCTTCGCACAGTCGGGTAATAAAAAATAATCTGAATATATAAAGTAGCAATATATATCAGGTGCTAGACTCCTGAACATAATTATACAAAAGAATGTAACAATAAATAACAGCTAGTAATCTAGTGAAGTGCATACTTGAATCATTTAGGCTGTCTATCCACGAACGGTTTAGAAAAATATTATTTTATGCGTTATTTTTTGTTAATTCTATGTCATTTGCCTATATCTATAAACTGTCTGTAAGTGTGTCTATTACTATGGAATAAAAATTTATGCATCCACTTCCATCTTCACTTTTCATCTAAAAAATTATGCTAATTACGATTTATCCGCAAATTAAAATATATATTATAATCTATCTACATTTACATTGGCCTTATTTGTGACGAAAAATGGGATAAAATCACGTTCTTTAAGAAACATAGGTCTATTCCATGTGAAAACACACTTAGTATAAACCTACTACATACTACTAAACTAGGAGTTTAACCTTTGGAACCGAACGTTATACCGGGTGTAATCGTTAAGAGAGCACAGGCGATTATTCCGTAATTATTGCAGATATCAAAAAACTTTAAACTGATATCGATTTATTACCTAATGAGTAAAATGACAATAATAACTTTTTAAAAATATAACGAGAAATATCCAAGAATGTTACATTAAACATAAAACACAAGACACAAAATTACCCTGGGTTGATATAAATAAAGTCCATGTATATTTTTACACATTCTGATATCAACCAAAACCTATTACTACTTTCGATAAAACCAAAATAACTTCGATAAAAACGCTCGTACACACAAACCCTAGCAACTTCATCTCGATGATAAGAATAGGTTTTGATAGCAGCGTTTATGAGCGGCCGTAAAAATAACGTTGACTCAGCAATTCATTATTATACACAGTCGAATATAGAATTTATTAAAACGTTGCTCTTGGCTACGAATATTTTTATTACAAGACTAATGTGGTCCTATGGGGTAAGATTTTACATTTGTTTCTCTGGTCTTTTGTGTATGTAAAAGATGAACTTCGGTGACTACTAATGCTAAGTAAATTATTATTTTTAACATAAAAATACATTGCCTTCAAATTGACAAAATTAATATGAGATCACACGGGAAGGGTGAGCTTTCAATAAAAATAAATAATCATCAAAATCCGTTTACTCAGTCGAAAGTTATGAGGTAGCAAACACAAAAAAGATGAATTGAGAATCTCCTCCTTTTTGAAGTCGGTTGAAAACAATAAAATACAGTCGAATTGACAACCTTATAATTGTTTTTAGAAGTCGGCTGAAAACAGCTTTGTTTAGTGAAACCCTTAAAAATGCTTGTGATATGATGGAATACCTAACTTTAATTATGTTTGTTGCAGTTAAAACTTTCTTCCTCAAGTATAAACATTTCCGTTTAAAATAAACATTTTAATAATTCTTGGAAAGGTTAAGTCGATTTAAATAAGTTTTCCTTGTGGAATTTTACATAACTTTGGCAATTAAAGCTTTTAGATGAAGTTCTGCGTTGAATCCTATGGGACAAGGGACAGAAATTTGAAAGGGAATATTTAGTTGGTGGACAATGAGTTTAAGTTCTAATATCATAAATACGAAAGTTTATGAGGATGGATGTATGTGCATGTATGTTTGTTACTCTTTCACGCAAATACTACTGAACTGATTACAATGAAATTTAGCACACATATAGAGGGAAACTTGGATTAACACATAGGATAGGTTTTATCCCGGAAATCCCACAGAAACGGGAATTATGCGGGATTTTCTTTGAAAACGCGGGCGAAGTCGCGGGCGGAAAGATAGTAGCTTATATGTTCATTAGCTTACCGCGGCTTCTCCCGCTGTGTGTAAGTTTTGACTCTATCGCGAACAGACAGACAGACGCGGGTATTCATGTAGAGATAATGATTAGATATAATTATGTATGAGTATTCTGCGGCTTTTCATCCACACCTATCAACTTTTATTTCATGAATGCAGTTGTAAAAGTGAGTCCGTTCTTAATATAAATCGGCTTAGGAATAGTATAATATAACCATAATAATGAACACTAGCGTACTTTAAGCGTGAAAACAGGCAGAGTAACTTTTGTATTTATATTAATAGACATATCTCCACTTTGTTGAGGTAAACCTCATCGTTTCATATCGTAATAAAAATATTTATATGGATTTTAGTCAATAAGAGTAGGTATGTATATGTATATATTCAATGAAACACAAACACATAGTTTTATAAATTTATTATTTAATAAAATATATTATTGTAACAACTATTACCCACATAATACTTTAGTAATAAACTTAAGTTATTTTACATTGTGTATTCTATCATTTTATTCAACATACATAGCATAAATAAACACACACACATACATATAAAGGATAAACCTTTGTTCAATCCAAAATTCCCTCACAAAGGATCTATCACTATATATTTATAAAACACCCCATGGTTCCAATGAAACTAAGAAACCGTTCCTCATCCAGATTCTGACCCAAGTCGGCACCCCGCTAGCTCCATTACAAGAAAAAGCTCACGAAATAATGTAGACGGTAAACTACAGATAATATAATACAATACTATTGTTAAATTACTATATTACCGGGGGAACAAAATAATTGTGGAAAATGTTTTCGGTCGACACAAAGATAAACGAAAAGAAATTATTGATTTTTATGTTTTTATTATCGTATAAAGTATAGACTAATATATAGTTGAGACTATACGAATATACACAAAAATCTAAAAATGTAAGTCAAACCGTATCGGAACTGTTTTATTACAGAAAATTGATATTTTTGTATCTGTGACCGTTATATATTTCGATTAAGATATAAAGAAGAAATTTATTTATTTTTGAATGTGTGTAGTAAATAAATTTAAAATGTACTGAAGCGATTTTAACAGAACGATTCCAATAGTTGACCTTATTCATCCCGAGAAATACTGGTTGCAATATCTGCTAAATAAGACCTGAAAAAGATAACATAGATTATATTTATGAGTGCTACCAAAAACTAGCAGAATTTGATTTATAGAGCGAATTACTTAGTAACAATTTAACGGGAAATATCGGTCACAAATCACTAAGAAAATGCTTCCAGACGTATTTCTTGTGGTCAAGGTTCAATTTATGGGAGTTTTGGATTGGTGAGGCAAAAACTGGTTTTTTGATTCGACTTTGATGTAAAGTATCTGTTTTATTATACTCTTTTGATTTGGACAAGATCATTCTTTGCTAGTTCAGGTTATAAGCTATGTGTGCGACATTAATTGTTGGCAAATATGCTGTGCTAAAGCACAACAAATATTCTAACGAGCGTAACTAAGAAGTAGTTGATGTGTATGATTTTTTTAACATTTAAGTTTTTTGAATGTGATAAGTGGCTCAAAGTTTTTGGGAAATCTATGAATATCGTTATCAAGCCCGAATTTTTATGTACAATACCTGTATTATTTATATAACATTATGTAGTGTCTATCATCATCCAATACGCGTCATCTCCGCTTCTATACATACAAAAAATTGCAAAGCCTATGTTACACTGTCCATTGACTTTACAATCGAAAGTGATTACATCATAAGGCAGTTGTCGCACATTTGTTACTCTAAATAATAATGGCTATAGAAACGTCTCCATTAAAATGTCTCACGATCAGCAAGAGATAAAATTGACATGCTTTAAAGACACTCCGATAAAAAGCCCCTTTGTATGTAAACTAAAATTTGTCAAAAACCCCACTCGCAATTATTAATTCAACACCATTGTTCCAGAAAAGCGGTACGGAGGAGAGGAATAAGCCCAAAAATGTGAAATGCGCGCCCGCACATGATTTCAATCGCCAATTTCACTCACACAACGACAAATAGCCAGCCGTACGAGACACAGATACACACATACAAACATGAAACGCAGAACGCGAGTCGCGAATCGAATATATTCGATCGAATCGATTACGAGTCGAACGCATCGAATAGTTCGTTCATGGCCGTCAATTTTACTGAGTACGCCGAAATACCATATTACATAAAGGCGACGTCGATGACGTTTTGCATAGTGATCATGTGTTTGGGCGTGATCGGTAACGTGATGGTGCCGATAGTGATATTAAAGACGAAGGATATGAGGAACTCGACGAACATATTCCTGGTGAACTTGAGCATCGCGGATCTGATGGTGCTGCTGGTGTGCACGCCCACCGTGCTGGTCGAAGTCAACTCGAAGCCGGAGACGTGGGTGCTGGGAAAGGAACTGTGTAAGTAGTTGTATTGTCTCTTCATGAACTTAACACGTTGATTAAGCTTTGAGAGATACCTGTAACAATAAATTATCAATGTTAAAAAGCTACAATTCTTCGAAAAATTTAATGAAATGATTATGTATAGCAATATACCTACATAATCAATATTATTCGATATATAGAATGCAAAGAAATGGCTTTGTATAAAGAGGATACCAAAAATGATAAAGATTAAATTATGTATTGCATGAAATCGAGTTAGCATCATCATTTTGTAACTCTTAAAGTGGCTTGATCTGTGAACAATGAATGAGGACAGTTTCATCGCTATAGCTTTTTTTTAAAAACACTTTCGTCTTTAGTGTAAATTAATTTTTGAATAATTCCCGAAAAATGCCATGCCCTAAGAATTGCGAACTTCCGTCATTTTTGGTAATGTTAAATAGATAAATATTATCAAGACGATTCGATTCGAAAGTTCGTAGGAAAAGCTAATGAAATATAAAGATAACTAAGAATTCGGGGTATTTAAATAATACAGTCTTACAGCCCGTATAAAAGAGACCTTTTGCCTTTATCTCATTTGTAAGACAAATTAGTGTGATCGTGATGTTTTTGGTTTTACACATGTTTTCTACACTAATATTATAAAGAGGAAAACTTTGTTCGTTTGTTTCTTTGATTGTAATGAATAGGCTCATAAACTACTGGACCGATTTTAAAAATTCTTTCACCATTCGAAAGCTACATTATCCACGAGTAATACCTATAGGCTATATATTATCACGCTAAGACCAACACGAGCGGAGCAACGCGGGTGAAACCACGCGGCACAGCTAGTTATGA
Source organism: Colias nastes (assembly GCA_907164665.1). Classification (NCBI taxonomy): domain Eukaryota; kingdom Metazoa; phylum Arthropoda; class Insecta; order Lepidoptera; family Pieridae; genus Colias; species Colias nastes. The sequence continues at coordinate 4,243 of CAJQZM010037490.1, read as the reverse complement.
ATAAAGGCCTTTTATATACAAAACGTTTTCAATAATCAATTTTATATTTTACGTTAGAAATAAAAAAAATCAATGCATTTGAAAAAATAAGGAATCGCAAGTATTGTTGCTTCGCATATGAAAATTGTTAAAAAAATGTTAAATATCATAAAATTGTGCAACGTGTATTAAGTACTATCCGTAACTTTTGGACAAGTTGGACAAGTTAGCCAACAAATTTTAACACATACAAATTACATAAATATGCTCACAAACGTTTTACAAGTTCTCTTACCTTAACAATAACGTCTTAACCTATTATATTACAATTGTATCGTCTTTTGTTACTAATTCGTTTATCACTACATCAATGGCTTAAACTATAATAGTACAGATAATATAATTCTATACTAGGTATTGAGTCTATTCATACATTCTATTGTAAAGCCTTCAAAGGATGTTTTTTGATACGTGTTTTGTTCTGATATTGGCATGTGGCTTAAGACCGTGTTGCTTATATGTAAATTAATATGTATTTAAGATACTAGATGTGCTTCGCGGTGTCACCCGCATTGCTCCGCTCCTGTTGGTCTTAGCTTGATGATAGCCTATAGCCTTCCTCGATAAATAGGCTATCTAACACCGAAATAATTTTTCAAATCGGACCAGTAGTTCCTGAGATTAGCGCGTTCAAACAAACAAACTCTTCAGCTTTATAATATTAGTATAGTATAGAAATTGTTGAAATAAAAAATATAGCTTTAAAGTCATGTCCTATTTTGCGCCGAAATTTCTGTCATTTTACATAATATTTTGATAAGGATAAAAGCCAGTTTAAATTTTATCTGAAACAAATCGTACAAATAATTATTTAGTTTTGCTCTACCTTCATAAAAAATTGATAAAAATATATAGATATAACTAATAATTTACTTTTAAAAATACAGAAATAAACAAATAATTTCACCAACCAAAAACACGATCTCCAATTGTATGTTAAAATATTCCCAATATGGTCAATATTACCAAAAAACTCATCGAAATTACGTAAAAAATCGGTAAATTCAACAAAAACAATTTTTTCAACACTAAAATCTTCGGTTACGAGATTACGATGAAATTAATTTGAAATTTATATTCAGATATTCCTATTTCGGCTTCATTAAATATTAATAAAAAGTTTTCGAACTAAAGAATCGTAACTGTTTTTATGAACCGATATTCTGCGATACTGGTTGTAATTTGAGCAATTGATACAAAAACAGTGGAATTTGAGTTGATTATAGTCTGAGGGTTCTGTATTATTTTCTTGATATAACAAGCTTTTTGCCCCGTATCCACTTGTGTTGAAAAATATATTGTCTATCACTATGTCACTCAGGCTGCAGATGTATATCTTAAAAATGTACGATCTGCATTAAAATCAATATTGTAAACGGTTAAAAATCTAAACAACTAAATACTCGAAACATCTGCCCATACTGTGTATTGTACTATGCTGTGTATGATCAGTCCTTCCTCAAAGTGAAGTCCCATGTCCCCAAGTGGGGTAAGGGGTAGATGTATTATGCATACATCTGTTTCACTGATCGATTTTCTTTAGAGACAAGTAGGTGATCAGCCTTCTGTGTCCTGCCAGACCGAGACATTTTTTTTTTCTTCGTCTCCACCGGGAATCGAACCCAGGACCCCTCGGTTCTACGCTCACGCGTCAACCACTGTACCAAGGAGGCGGTCCAGGCGGCGGAGCCTTCCTCAGCCCACTTTTAAAGATTTTACAATGTTCTTTAGTAATAAATCAAAGCTCGTAAAGATAAAATTAATTAACCGAACCCACTCGCTACAAATATGTTAATTTACCAATAAGCCAATAATAAGGTAATCATTATCTTTCAATACTTTGTTATCAACGGCTGCTAAATTAAATAAATACTGATAAAATTACAGCTATACCTTCCAACCACATTTTTATGATGCATGCGAAATAAGGGCATTTCAAAGAGAACGTTTTTATATTCTGATTTTTTTAGTGACTTCATCATTTCTATCTATGGTGTCATAGGTACCTATAGAATTAAATGACAATTATAACAATGAATTAAAATAATAATATGTTCACTGCCTGATCCATGCATTAAACATTGTTTTAGCAGGACACCGCTTCATAGGACTTATTAAATAATTTACGGTTTACCTACTTACCATACTTATATCTAAAATTTCATCATAATCGGTCGTGCAGTTTCGGTAGAGTGTAACCACAAATTCTTTCGAACGATAATATGTTTATTAATTGCGGTTCAAAGATTCCAATTATTAATCGATATAAAATGACAAGGAACCCATCCTTTCGAAAATCCCTTCACTTCAATGAAATATCAATTTAGTGGGCGTTAATCTTGAAAATTACTTAAAATTATATCCTTTATTACTTGTAAGTACTTCGTTCTGGTTTTAATTGAAGTATCAGTTATTTATATGCAGATAATACGTAATTGAGAGTTGATAATTTCGTCTTAAGCTAATTATAAAAAAATTTAATATTTCTTGTCATAAAACTCTGAAACTACTTGATGGATCTTGATAAAAGTGTAAACTACATATAATTTGTTTTTACCTAAGGAATGTGTATTTTTTTTTATTAAAACAATGAAAACAAAAAAATATATAAAAAAATACTTACTAAATGCATCTAATAACTAAACACATAAAAACTAAGAATTGTAATTTTAAATTATTGTTATATTAAGGGGAACAAGACCATATTGAGACCGAAGGCGAATTATATTTTCTTTAAAATTGTGACATATAAATATTTTTTTTAATAGATAACTGAGTAGCTAATAAAACCCAATTTTTCAGTTTCATAAAAATTAAATCTCTACCTATACTTTGGTGTATCTGCATGAACACACACACACACACAAATCCACATTTCTTATTGTAACACAAATTATAATTGTTGATTTCATTACAAAAAATTCATTTAAAAATCAATTATCAAAAATAACAAGAAATTACGAGGAAATTGAAGAAATCGTATCGTATATAGTAAGATTAAAATGCTTTTATGATCATATTTCGTCATATTGGTTTAAATTAAAAGAGAAATATGTTTATGAAGGGAATTACAAGAAATGCTATATTTAGATATCTGAAATTTTGCACAAAAATTGGTTTTCCTTAAACATCTGACTGGATGATTTTTTAGTAGATCGTTCAGACAAGAGGGTTTTAAAATCATAACTCAGTCTAATTTATTCAAACGTATAGCATGCATTGACATGCAAGAGCAACTATGGAGTTTCTTGTCGGTTCTTCTCCATAGATACTGCTTTCCGAATCGGTGGTAAATGTTAAAAATGTTATTACAATTCAAAAGTGCTTTTATAAGAAGTCTAAATGAATAAATAAATGTTTGAGTTAACATAGATATTATGTACATTTCTATCCGACTGTGATTTCAAAGTATAAGTAGGTACGTATGTAGCTTAGCTACTAAAATAAAGTTTTTATATTTTTATTTGGCTGTCTGATAACGTTTATTTATAGAATAGTTGAACCAGTTTATACAAATCAAACCTAGAAGATAGAATAAGCAACATAGAGCAACATATAGGCAACTTTTTGACTTGAAATTTAAAATATCAAACATTGGTTATGTAGGAAGGGTATATAGGTAGGTATTCAGATAATAATTTTCATAACGCGGGTAAAAACAGGAATGTCAGCATATACAAATCTGCCATACTCAAGGATTTAATACAAAATTATTCAAAGACAGCCAGTTCAATTTAATTCTTAAAGTTTATAAATTCCTAGAATACTAACTTAAGAAACGTCAAAATGGCGGGATTCCTCGACGCTTAGCATTCTGATATGAATTGAAATTTGATAAGTTTCTAATTCAATTGAATCTCGAACTTTCCATTCAATCTTCGATAAAAACAAGAGGGCAATAGAATATATTTTTTCTAGAATTTTCCTTTTTATTTCGCGCTGTTTTCGTGAATTGAGACTTTTAGGGGTGACTTCTGTAAGACTTTTTTGTCTTCGTTGATTGGTTAAAAATAATATTTTATTTAGAGCTTTCAAATATTAACCGCCTTTAGAAGAGGAGTTCATCAATTCGATTGATATGTTTGTATGTTTGTACACGTATTTATAACAACAACTGATCGAATTATAGTTGTTATATTTTTATGAATAACTGCACGTTCTTCAAATTTTCCCGTATGTAAAAATATTTTGTTGAAGTGAAACT
>CAJQZM010037486.1:0-18250 GCA_907164665.1 Colias nastes | reverse complement strand
CGACCCCCTCCCCCCCTAAAACAACTCACGTAATTTATGGACGCCCCAAACTGGATTGAAGGTTTTTGATTAAATAAATAGATGCGTCATGCGACCACGTATTATTGTTAAAAACCATAAAAGTTCCATACTATACCTAATTCTACTTGGATTATCTGGGATTGCCAAATATGAATCAACAACTGTACGAATGCTAGTGGGAGTTAATATTTCAAGTGTTTCATTTGTTTTTGATTAACTTTGGTTTTGGTTTCTTGTCTTCAACGAGCAATTGCAAAAATTAATAAGCAAGTCGGTGTGTCTTTTTCAGTCACGATTTCTTTTGCGTTTGTAGTTTCAATGTGATGAAATTGTTGAGAAAACAATTGTGAATGTATTCTTTTAATTCTATAATTTATTTTTGTATTGTGTCTTATGTCACATTAAAAAATAATTATTAAACACCAATTTAAGAAAACATATTTTTCATACTTAAATCGCGACAATTGACAAATGTTTCAAACATTGTGATATTTCCAGCAACTTTTCGATTTGTATATGTTGTAATGTATGGTTTTGCGAATGATGTGAGAAATAAATGATGGGTTTAAAATGTTGTTTTATTATTTTACCATGCATGAAGTAAAAATAAATAGTGAAACAGATTATGCATAATGTATCTGCCCCATACCCCACACGGGACTTTACTTTTATGTATGAAGTCTTTAGAGCTTATTACTATAGATTATTAACAATTGCTTTATTAGAATTTGCGCAGCGCCTTACTGATAATATCATTTATAATACTAAATTTCCTAAATGCGAAATTGTCTGAAAATGTTTGTCAGTCATTCACGTCGCGATGGAACTTTTTTATATGATTTTTGCTCGAATTCGATGTTTTGGTCTTAGTATTTGTATTCTCTTTGGTTTTGGTGTTATGGCATTCAAATGCCTTAACTATAAATATAAATTTTTAAAGAATAGAAAAAATTGGATCACGAGGCGGAATTCGAACCCGCGTCTTTCTTTATCTCATTTCTGAGAGAATTATCTCAATAGATGGCGCGGGGTTTCCCTTAGAATCACAGCTTAGAATCCTTAGATAAATACATATACAGGGTGTAATCGTTAAGTGTGCACAGGCGATTATTCCGTAACTATTACAGATATCAATCTAATTAGATATTTCTCGTTTTATTTTTAAAAATTTATTATGGCCATTTTACTCATTAGGTTAAGTACTTTCGATATCAGTTTAAAGTTTTTTGATATCTGCAATAGTTACGGAATAATCGCTTGTGCACACTTAACGATTACACCCTGTATAGTACTGAAAGAGTTTTTTCTATTCTTTGAAAATTTTAATTGATTTTTGCTTTTTTGTTCCAGTAACAGTCATGATTAATATAATGAAACAATGTACTTTGTTTGAATAAAATTCTTTATTACATATAACAACTTATTGTAAACATCGCCAAAAAGTTCCTAGACATGGTAGGTGTACAGAATTTGATACTAGAAGTCTTCAGATTTTATCTTCTAACACAACTAATTACAATTATTATCATATATTAATTTAGTTAACTTTATTAGACATCAATGAGCATATATTTTTTTATAAGTAAATGTGCTATAGTTAGAACAAACAATTTTAAATTATTATCTACTAGGTGATAATATTATATACCTGAAATGTTCATATCATATTATTAATAATGTAATTTAAAATTGTGTGTTAATAAATATTGAAGATTATCGATAGGATCAAACCTATAAAAATATTAGACAAACAAGACATTCAGAGGAAAAACATCCATAGTTCTACCATTAATACAACATATATAGACAATATCTGGCTACGCCGTTTCTAAACTTTTATGGCTCAACAATCATTTAAAGATATAGCTTACAATGTTTTCTTTAACATTTAGAAGTGACTAGTATTTTCTCTCTTATATCTCTTTTACCCCATTGATTCCAGTTTAGTATTTCATTCACCTTAGGCCGTTTATCATGGTTTATGTTGCTTCAACATCTAGCATTAATTTGAATGATCCATCCGTATCGACACAATGCAATATGTTAGCAATATCACCTTTCTTCATTAATATATGGGGATCTGCCAAGAACGCAGTACCATCTATAAAACTTTCAGGCCTCCTAGTACTTATTTCTCCCATGTTCTCCATCAATTCTACATTATACCAGCAGAAAACACCATTAGCATCTTCAGTTCTTATGATACCAACATTAATCACATCTGATGCCATATTCATACATTCTCCTAAATCTACCGGGTCACATAATGGAATGTGGTTTAGAAGAGAAAAATCAAGGCAGAAGCATTGTGAAGCTTGATATTTATTAATATGTTCAGCTATCTTGTAGTTACTGACGTTCCTATCATCAAGTCTGTTAGTAACATCAAACCAGTCACATTTAACGATCTGTGCCATTAGTGTTATTCTTGACGGTAAGAACAGACCTCCAGGATGTAGGTGGTTCTGTCTCAAGTAATGGCTAATATGCTTATATTCTAAGTCTATATCTCCAGCAAGTTCTAGAATATTGCAGAAGATGGCATGGTATTTATCTTCATTAAAACTGTCTCTATTCCATGTTGTCCCATATAAAAATGTTATCTTGCTTTCATCAATGTCATTAGCTTTAAAAACTTCATCAAAGAATTGCTTATCCGCCTCAGACTTCACACAGCAAACCAGGGATTTGGCACCTCTCTTTAACATTTGTAATCCAAATATGGGAAATGGACTTAAATCAGCAATGCTCATATCAGACATTTCTGTTAACTGACCCAGATACACGCAGGCCAGTCCCAAGCAACTCATAATTTTCTTCATGTATTCAGTATCATTTAAGAAGCGAATGATTTCTGTTGAAATTCTAGTGATTTTAACATTGCAGTCCGGTACAAGTGCTATTCTACCGGATTGTAAGGTAAATTTATACACTAATCTTTGATCATCAATCACCTTCTTTGGTATGTGATCAAAAAATATTGCATGATCCCATGCAGTAGCTCTATTGTCGGATCTGGGGTCAGTTGTGAGTTTGTATTTGTCTGATAAAATTAAATTGAACCACCCAATAATAGTGCTCAGCTCTCCGCTCTGATTTACAGCTAACTGCGTGATATAAGGCTCTGTATTCTGAAGGTGATCCTCTATACTGTTAAAATCATTGAAATCTACAGACATTAAACATTTTGGTTCAGTTATATATTTTAGAGTTTTAAATAAGGTGATGTCTTCACAATCATATGTTTCATCAAATTGATAAGTATGGACAGTTAATGATGGTATATTCAACAGATCCTTTGCAGCTTGACATAGCTGGTATTTGTCAACCAGATATTGACATTCAACACCCATAACATAGAATTGAACAGATGCAGGTAGAACTTTTGCATCTTCATGAAGCAAATTCTGCCATGCGTGATCTAGAGCTTTTAAAATATGTTCTCCAAAGAGACCGGCATCAAACAACTCTGTGACGAGAACATTATGCATTCCACCAATATCAAAATGATTCAAAGAAGTTGAAGTTTTGTTTACAACACTAAATTCAATGTTAACTGCATTATCATTTAAAACTGCATTGGATAGATTGGCCATAACTTCAGAACTATCACAAGCTGTTATAGACTTGGGGTTGCATTCGCTAGCATACAGAGAAAGAAGGCCTGTACCAGACCCTAAGTCTAGAACAGTATCAGTGCCCTCGGAAATAAGATCATGTATTGCAGCGCGATAAGATTCGTTGCGTATTTTATCATTTAACATTTTAAAGTGCCATCGTTCAACCATCAGGTTTTTTACGGAGTTCAGGTTCTTTTCTGCATTTACAAAGCCGGCATCGATTTTAAGAGCTCTTTGAAAGTGAAACCACGCTTCGGAGTAGAAACCAAACTTGAAGAGATATTTACCGACATCATTCAACAGGTACATGTTACCAGGAAATAAAAATATGGCTCGCGAATAATTACTAAATATGTCGTCAATTTTATCTCCCGCAGCTAACATCTCATTCAACTTGTTGACTACACTACTAAATTCGTGCTCGTAAAGATTCTTTAAGTCTGGATTTTTTTCAAAAGCCGTTATATACATATCAAAGGCTTTTGCATAACATTCGTTTGAAGAAAGTTGTCGTCCATAATCAATGTATTCACGTGCATTTGAAGTTGGAGTGCCCATTTCTACAATTTATACGCGATAAATAGCACTTACTAAAATTTTAACGTTTATATTATTACGCTTAGTTATTACGTATTTATAAAATGTACCTACTTTCTTCTAATAACAGAAACAATATTTGGCGGATGAACACAAATAAAAACAAACAAATTGGAAATGTCAATATTTTTGTTACGTTTATTTTTTAAGTCTCTTTTTGGTCATTGATACATGTCTTTTAGTTCAATATTAATAATTAATAATTTAAGGTGTGTGTGTGTGTGGGTATAATTACTGTAAATATTATTATAATTATTGAATATAATATTTATTTTTAAAGAAAACTTGCAAAACTAGAAATTTTTTAAACTAACAATCTCATGAAAAAAAATATTTCAGATGTATATGATCATTGATTAATTATTTCAGTACATATAAATAAATAAACTGTTAAAAACTATACAGTAGATGTTAAAAGTCTGTTTTTGCTCTATATAAGAAATGAAACTGTTAAAATTATATATGTATAAACTCACTATAAACTTCTTAGTATTTTATTTTATAACAGGTAACTTTCATCGACCTAAGTTCGATTCTATGAAGTAAAATTCTAAATTGTGATTCGTGAAATTGTGAACATAATTCAATGTCCCCACCTTAGGGTATTTTACCCTAAATTTAGGACAATTTTACGTGTTTAGGGTATTTTTTAGGGTACAAAATTATTAAGGGCATTTTTCAGGGCAAAAAATATATTATAGGGAATTTTTAGAGAAAGTTTAAAAATCCATGCAAGTTTCGGTGATTGATTGAATACGTGTTTCTGAACGCACCTAACTTGTTGCGATGTTCTCTTCCGCTGGCAAAAGAATCTGTTTTCTTTTTCACACTCGAAGGTTTGTGTACGTGGAAGCGAGATATCGTGTGTAATTATACGTCTTGCGTCATTTAAACCGACTGACGCAATGTTGAAAAAGTTTTCGAATGAAATGTACGATTTCAAGAAGAAAATGACTGCAGATGACATAGAAGTCCAGACGATGGATACATTCCAAGAATGTTTGGAAATGCTAGATTAAGAATGCGTAGATTAAGAAAAAATAAAACGTTAAAAAGTAAAGTAAGATGTTTTTATTTATCATAAATACTTAAGGTAAAAAAATCATAAAAGGGCCAAATTTAGGGTAATTTCGCCTAACGTTAGGGTAAAAGGAAAATTCTGAGGTGGCAACACCTCCGCTAGGAGTAATAGTGTTCTGTGGGCACTGGGCAACACATATGGGCAACACTGACATAATTGTGAACGTGAATTGGAGTTTACCGGCTTGTAAGTTGTTAGGTACCATGCTATTTTTCGATCATGTTATCATAGTTTCTCACTAAACTTTATTAATTTATTATAATTTAAGTGCGTTTAATCACGAGGCAATGTTATTTGATAATAGTTAAAGATCTTTATCAGCAGATGTGATGTTGGATTGAAATGAAGCTGATTGTGAACAAATCAATATGGCTCTCAAGCTTGGAAAATGCAGGCTTTGCCTCAAGCTTGGCGATTTCTATTCCATCTTCACGGTGGACAACAATTTGCAACTCGCCGAGATGGTTATGGAATGTGCGCGGGTTAAAGTAAGTAGCTTGTTATCAACTTTCAGAAATACGAAACCCTGGACAACCATCTTGTTTCTTTCAATACATACCTTATATTTTGCTAGATCATATTTCACAGATTGGCGACTTCTTTCTTCATCAATTACATCAATAATTGCATTTTTATTATAAGCTCTATCTTCTTTATTAAATATATTTAATTGTTTGTCTGATTTGTTAAATTTTTCAAAATTTCTTGTTTCTGCTTCTATCTTATTGGTATCAACAATTTAATTCATGGTCTCGAAATTCATATCAAAAACAATCATAATGATTTGTTTTGATATTCATAAATTAAGGCTAGTAATATTTTTTCTATAAATTTTTGAGAAAATTAATTTCTAAAATTAATGATTGGTTCAAAGTTGATCCCATTCCAATCTTTTACTGTCTAACTCTAAATTATTAATAAAGTTATAACATCTAAGATACCAATAGTTAGGAGTGTTAGTTGTTATTACAATTTTAGAGGAATACTTGAATGATACAAATGAAGAAAAAAAAAATACAATCTGAAACAGATTTATCAGACAAATTTAACTTAGAGATAGTGAAAATTTCCAAAAACATTTGCAATGAATAGTCACTGAATCACATATTATTGAGGAATGATATTTATTATTATAAAGGAAATGTATTAAATCAAACAGTTCATGCCTTCATTCATATTATTATATTGAAAAATTGTATATTAAACAAGAAAAGATGAATGAACTCTCAAAATAGAAAAATTATTAACAATAGTTTTGTAACATGACTTCATCTTATAATAACGAATCCTAATTGACTACCATCAGAAACTTACATGATACCAGATTTTAAAGAGAATCCTGCTTTAAACAAATACCTTAAAGGCATTATTGAATAATTATAAATACACAAGTGACTTTCAGTTTCAATATAATCAGTCTCAGAACAAAGTTTAAAATAATTTGTGTTTGGTCAGATTTGAACTTAATTTTATTTGGTTCCGTAAAACTTTCATGATTTAGTTTATTTATCTCCTTAGATTTTAAGTGAACTGTTTGATTCTTAAATCTGTTAATATATTATTTACAATTGTATTCTTCTTATCTTTGAAATCCTTATCTGAAATCTATGACTGATCCCTACATCAAGAAAGTTATGACCGTCTTTAAATTGTTTATCATTTCTTAATATTAAACTAAATAAGAGAAACATATAATCTTTTCTTTGATTTTTATTAAATTTATTTAACCTAGCTTTTACTTATTTTTTGATTGTACTGTGAACTTGCATTTATTACTAACGCAATGTTTCCAGCTTCAACTCATACACTATTATTGTTTAAAACTATTCTTATTTAGATCTTTACTTCATCCCTTTAAACATTTTCATTCACTTTTGTATCCTGACTTGCTCTAGTCCCTTTTTCACTTTCTTCTTTTACCCATCTTTCCTTTCAGTCTATTATTTTTGATATTTTAGTTAAGTTAGATCTCCATGCCTTGATTTCTATAATTTTCTCATTCATTTTTTTTTTCATTTGAAATTTAAATTTGTCTCTTTATATTTATGCTTTTTGTCTTTGTTGGTTTTCTTCTATTCTTATAATTTTCTTATGACCAGTATTATTATATTAATTTTTTATTCCTAGAATCATTTTAAATTAGTAAGTATGTAATGTAGATAATGCAAATAAGTACCAATGTTAGCAATGTGAGGGTTTATTTGTGAAATATTTTAAGGAAAAGTGGCTATTTGGAAATTCAAATTCAATTCAATTCAATATTTTAATTTATGGGCAACTAGCTTTCCATCCGCCGCTTCGCCCGCGCAGTCAAAGAAAAACCCGCATAGTTCCCGTTCCTGTGGGATTTCCGGGATAAAACCTATCCTATTTCCCGGGGTAAAAAGTAGCCTATGTCCTTTCTCGGGTATCAAAATATCTCTATACCAAATTTCATGCAAATTGGTTCAGTAGTTTAGGCGTGATTGAGTAACAGACAGACAGACAGAGTTACTTTCGCATTTATAATATTAGTATGGATTCAAATTGACAGATGAAGTAAAATGATGATTTTTGATTAGTTCACAAATAAACCCATCCTCTCATTCATTATCCCCTTGCCCTTATACCAATTACTGGGTCAGTAACTGATGAATTGATTAAATTTTTTTTGTTGTTATCTACTACCTAATTGTTTGCCTACATCTATTTCATTCTTTTAAAACGACGTTCTAAAATACGACGGCACTCACGGCAGGCTCTGAATTCGTAGCGCATATTTCTTTTTGTCTTAGGTATTATCAATGCTCATCTACTTATAATTTTCACACCTTCCGTCGCATTGTGATTTCCAGTCTTCTTATATTGAAGACTTATGTACCTTGTTCTGGTTAATCCAATTTCTGATCTGATGTCTATGTTTCCACAGTTATTGTGTTTATCTTGTTGTTTGTCTATTTTTGTGCAGGTTTCCTAGAATACTAATGTATTATTTTAATTTGATCCTAAGATAACGATATATAGAACGTATTTCTGCTTGAACAGTAATATTTTTTTATTACGTTGATTCGATGAATACATTCGAGATTCGGTCAAAATGAAATAGTTATATAACAAGATTGCAAATAAGACTAGTTATATTGAGGAGGTAGCCATGAAGCATAATATTATGTTATGATGATAGAATTCCCGATGGTCGTACTGTTTTAAAATCAACGATTTATTGGTCGCGTTCAACATGGTCTAGTTTAAAAACGAATTCATAATAAGATGCATTAACAGATAAGACTAAGGGCATTGTTAGATCTTTTAATTTCATAATAAACATGTAAAGAAATTCATGATTGATTGGATTTCAATTCTTCACACAGTCGTGGGATGGCTCGGAAATGATGTCGTCTATGACGAAAATTCCGTAAGTTTTGGTTATCTTTAAAATGATTGACGACTTTTTTAGATACAAGAAGGCGACGGTCTCCCCGATAAAATATGCAGCGAATGTATTCAGAAGTTAAGCAGTGCGCATATTTTTAAACAACAATGTGAAAGGTCAGATCAAGAGTTGCGACGTAATTATGTTCCACCACCAGGTCAGTAGTTTGTTTTGTAGTTGCGGTATTATATCTATACTGTGTTTCTGAAATTTTAAAATTATTAACATTATTCAATAATTATATCATTTTAGGTTTTAGTTCAACTCCACCACCTATTGCTCGACAAAGCAGTGATTCCGCTTTCTCAACGGACGCTTCTAAACCCTCTTCGTCCTTAGAAAGTAAAGTAACACCCGCTAGTAGAGTGCGCAAGAGAAGCGGAGAGAGCATCGGTAATACATCTAACAGTAGCTTTTCCCACGATTATCAACCTGGCACTTCCAAACGAGTTGAAGAACTGCGAAAGTCTCAGAAAAGACGAAAAGTTCTTGATGACGTCAGAGATGACTCAGATTTTGAAGATAACAGCGCATCATTCTATTCTGCCGGGACAGACTCTGATGAACCGCTAGATTTCAAATGCGATATCTGTTCGAAATCCTTTAAAAGTTACATTAGCATGTCTGCACACAAAAAAAGCCATAGCAAAAAAAAGACTGTGGTACCTAAGCAGCCTGTAGCTCCGCCTCCACTCAGCACTCCACCTTTACAAAGCACTCCGCCTCCGCAAAACGACGCTCACGATGTCGAAGATGTTTCTAAATGTGAGAAATGTGGCAAGACATTTAAATTGAATATAATGCTTAAGAGACATGTGGACGTGTGTGGAAAAATTGAACTCGATAAGGAGCTTATGATTTCCTTAGAACCTATTGATGCTGTGCCGATAAAAAACAAAATAGATTGTACAATGTGTTCGACGAAGTTTAAAAATATCGAGAATTTAGAAAAACATATGAGAGTTTGTCATGCTGCAGTTCTTAAAAAAGAAACACCTGCAACGCAAATCGAAAATGGGAAAATTTCTGTTCCTTGTTTTTATTGTCACAAACCATTGAACGATTATTATTCCTACACAGCACACTTTCGTGTGTGTCCTAAAAGAGACGATTCGCTTACATTTGTGTGCCCAATTTGTAATAAATCGTTGGTGAAAAAAGCTAGTTATTTCTTGCATTTAAAAGCACATTTCTTTCCCGTAACTACTGTAAAAAAGAATGAACCCACTTCACCCAATAATTTTTCATGTCGCTTTTGTTCCACAAAGTACCCTAGCCAAGAAGCTCTTATCGCGCACTTAGCTACACACATGAGCAATACAGAAGCTGTTGAAGATGTAGGCGATGAAGAATCACGGTAATTTTTTTGGAATTGTATATCAATGGCCATATTCTGGGCTCCGGATAAAGTCAACTTAATAAATCTGCATGATTTTATTAATTGTTATTGAAGGTCTCTTTATTCTCTACATTTTATCCGAATTTAAAATTCCTATGTTTTATAATCTTTAAAATTTCAGGGCTAGTACTTTGGATGATTCAGCTTCTGCACATTCGGAATACAACTCATCAATAACGAGCGGACCATACAAATGTGAAATATGTGGAAAAGAATTTAAATACAAAAAAGCCTTCTCTACTCATGCGGCTAGACATGCTGAAGATGTCAATGTAAAAACTGAACCACCAGACAGAGACACTTCTGAGTTATTGAGCCAGTCGATGAATTATGATCAATTAAACCAGTCCGATTCCGAATCGAGCCACGGAGAAGAAGACAACACGTGTGATATTTGCGAACGTCAATTTTCTTATAAACGTCTACTCATCCAACACAAGAGAACCAAACACAACATGACCTCTGGAACGAAGAGAGCGAAGATAAATCTCAAAGACTGCGCCGTTCGCTGTCTCATTTGTGACTTGGAAATGAAAGTGAGCGCGATATATGAGCACAATCAGAAACACATATCGGCGAATATAAAGCCGAGAAATATGTACACTTGTATGGAATGCGAGCAACAGTTCAAGAGTTGTAGCGGACTCGCGAGTCATATTAAACTGGTGCACAGATTGCATATGAAGCAGCAAGCGCCGAAGATCACGGCGCCAACGCCGGACTTGGCGGATTTTTGTGAAGTCGTTGTGACAAAGGCGGAGCCCCTGGATTATGTCCAGAGTCACAGCGACTTTGGGGAGGCTTCCGCCGGGACTGCGCCGGGCGTGTTCTCATGTCCCACGTGCAATAAAGTGATGCCCACGCTCATTTCACTGAAGCGGCACATGAATTGGCACACTAATGTCGGCAACAATATTGAGAAGAAACTCGAATGTTTCGTTTGCAAAGAGGTAAGCATTTTCTTTACATTATCGTTCTTTCATTATCTTTGCAATATAATACAATGTCAATAAATTTATGCCTTTTACTTTTGTTCACAGACCTTCAGATTCAATTGTCACTACAAACTACACATGCGAGAACACTACCATGACACTAATTTAGATCCCATACATCTGACTTGTCCGATTTGCAACAGAAAGAGCAAACACTTGCGCGCTGCGCAAGCGCATATGAACTATCACAAACAAACCCGCTTCCAGAATAAAGATTATGAGTGCGCTATTTGTAAAAGAGTTTTCCAATACAGAAAAGTTTATCTCTCACATATGGCCATACATTTTAAGCGCGGGGAATCTGCAAATAACACGATAATAGGTTCTGAACTACCAAACACGGCCGACAAAACAGTTTTTGATGGCTCTCATACGTGTGCAATGTGCGGTAAAGTGTGTGATTCGGAAACATCGCTCAAATGTCACATGAGTTGGCACAAATCGAAGACGTTACTATTCGGTGCGCGGCATGAGTGTGAAATTTGCACTTTGCGGTTTACCAACAAGAGACGCCTCGAACTTCATTTTCGAACCCATTTCGAAGATGATAACGGTCCGTTTAAGTGTCATATTTGCGGTAAAGGCTTTATCGCAGAAGATTACTACCGGAGACACGTCAAAGGTCATAACTTTGACCATCAGTCTCATAAGAAGAGGATTGAGAAACTCAGAAAGGACAAAGTAAAGTGTCCAATTTGTACAAGATACTACCCAGACTTGGTGAAGCTTATTCGTCATCTAAGAAGAACTCACCCCGAAAGTAAAATGATTAAAGACGACCCGGATGCTCCCCCGCCTATGTACTATCCGTGCAAATTGTGTGCTAAGGTCTTCTTAGATGCGCGACGTCTGCAACACCACGAAGAGGCTCATCTTCGGAAACCAGAGTTCTTCAAGTGCAAGTTTTGTGGGAAGAAAACAATTTCGCTGAAAAGTCATCGCATTCACATCAAAGGACATTTGACGCAGAAATACATTGACGAACCTCTGAAGTGCCCTCACTGCGATGACACATTCACAAGAGGCTATGACTTGCATTATCACTTGAGAGACGCACACGATATAGACGAGACATGGATTGCCGATCGAAAGAATGCAGGCCTCGATGGACCTCTGAAAGACCTGCAATGTTCTATATGTTTCAAAATACTCGCATCCAAAGGTAATTTCGAACGGCACATTGACTACCATAATTCGCTACGGTGCAATTATTGTTTCGATTACTTCAGTACGCTGAGATTCTTGGAAGGCCATCTTGCGTTCAGCTGTGAGAAAAAGAAATTGATTGGTGATACTGAAATATATCCTAGAAAAGTGAAATGCCATATATGTTACAAGGCATTCCATGTTCAAGTGAAGTTAGACTGCCACATGCGAACTCAGCACGGCATTAAGTCGTTCAAAGAAGCTTCAGAGAGCAAAAAGGAAATTGTATGTGATTATTGTTTTAGAGTATTTGAAAATTCGGATGCCCTCAGTACTCACAAGCTTTATCATAGGACTATAGGGTACTATGGATGTATTTACTGCAGCAGAAAGTTCAACACCATGACAACATATAGAAAGCATAAGAATCATCACTTTTCCCAACATAATGTGGAGAATCCGACAAAGTGTGAACATTGTGATGAAACATTTGTGCAGTTCCGCGAATTTATTTATCACATGCGAGATGTTCACGGCGACAATAAAGAGTGGGTCGTGCTACCGAAAGATTCTATTGAAGAGAAATGTAATATTTGCAACAAAATCTTTTACAATCTACACAGACATCTCGCATATCACGAGGAGAATAGGTGCAAGAAGTGCGGTGAATACTTCTTTTCGCGGGTCGACTATGACAACCACATTTGTCACATCGATAGTGACGATGAAGTTTTGGAGAACGCGGAGAACGATATTCGGCCGAAGTATGAAGAGTGTCAGTTTTGCTTCAAACCTCTCACGCTCAAAACTAAAAAGGTACACGATATACTACACAAAGGATCCGGTTCTATATCGTGCAGATTTTGTCCTCTCAAATTTAAAACAATTGACGCGTTCAATATACACGCGTTTTCTCACCGAAGTAGAAAATATAAAAAACATCCGATTCGTTGTCGCATTTGTCGAGAGGCGTTCGTTAAATATGGGCCTTTCATCCGTCACATGAAGAACGTGCACAAGTCGACCAAAAAGATGCATTACCGGACCACGATCAAACCGGAAAAATGCGTGGTGTGCTCGGGGTTGTTCCCGAATTTGCACAATCATTATCGGGCACATTTGCAAAATCAATGCCAACAATGCCGGAAGTATTTTACATCATCGAAACTGTTTTCGCAACACGCGTGCGACAAAGAAGACAGTGATCCATCGAAAGTGTTCACGAGTGACGCGAACCTGCCACAGCTGATCAACTCTTATGTGCCCGTAGATGAGAAAGACGACGAAAAGTTTTACGGTTATGAAAGCGAAAATGCTGAGGAGGAAAACGGGGAATTGCCTCAGAATAACGTCAATAGTCATATCGAAGACCCTCAGAATGAAGATAGTCAGAATTCCGCGGACACAGCCGAGAGCACGATACATGAGATGGCTCACGCGCCAATAATATCTGACGTGCTGTCTCTGTACCAAAAGAAAGAAGCAGACAGCAATGAGAACAAAGATGTAGTTGAACTCACCGATGATGATTCGGTGGGTTTTGAAAATAATATACTTACGGTAATTACTATTGACGACGATTAGTATTTATCGAGGTTTTATTGTTATAGTCTAGTTTAAAGTGATTAATTGTAAGATTTTAGATTATTGAAGGCAGCTATTAGGATGTTAGAGTACTTATTGACACGTTTCAGAGTACAATTATTACAATATCTAATTTTGCATTTAGTAGTACCTATAAATTACAGTATGCTTTTGTAAATAACACTTATATATTATAGCAATTAACTAGTTGTTCCATAAATAAAAAATGTCTTATTCGTTTAGATACTGCTAGTTACAAACATTTATCAAATAAAAAATGAATACTAAACATGATTCTTATGTATTTTTTACTTGTAAGTGTGCAGAGTTGTATTGAAAATAAATATAACTGTTTAATTTGTGACTATATTTTAATTTAGGAATCATGTTATTTTTCTTTTGGTTAAAAATTATTTTCCATTGTATTAATTTAGGCCAGTAATCTGTTTCATACGACTGAAATTTCATATACCTGATTAATAACTAGAACAGTCAGTTAATCTATTTGCATAAAGTAAACAGGTCAAACCTGTGAATGTAATTGTTTTTTTTACGTTAGTTTATTTTGGTGCTTTTTCTCACTTAGGATTCGTTCTCATATCATAGAGCTGTCCTCCATTAGCCTTTAGGATATTTAATTACCTATAAATCATTTGTAAATAATAAACTCTCACCAGCTATAAGGCTGCCATTTTGTACATATTTGCCATATTGTATTAGCTGTAAGTATTAGTAGATACGTCACTAGTTATTTGGATTTAAGTGTTACTTTTGTAGAATATTTTTATTTATAATACATTCAGCACATGGACAATTTTATACTGCGTTCCTTAGATTAACTCGATCATTAATGTGACTTTAATTGCTAGATAATGTTAAGATTTTTATAAAATTTAAGTAATATTAAATTTGTCGGTAGTCGTAAATTCAGGTATAGTACGATTTAAACTTAATGGCGGCTCGGAACATTGTACGAACCGATGCGCAGAAAACAATTTTACGTATTAGCGGGACGTTAAAAGGGACCTGTGCGCACGTGCACTCGCACCTGCACCTAACTTCCGAACCGCCATTAAGTTTGAATCGAACTGTATTTCAAATGTTCTGTATAGAGACCTTACATAAAATTATGTATGTGTCGTTTCAAATTTTTTATTTTAAGGGAAGTGTGGATCATGTTAAATATCATATTTGCCAAAGGAAATCATCTATCCTACTTACTATTATAAAGGCGAAAGTTTGTAAGTATGGATGTATGGATGTTTGTTACTCTTTCACGTAAAAACTACTGAATGGATTTGAATGAAATTTAGCACACATATAGAGGGTAACTTGGATTAACACATAGGATAGGTTTTATCCCGGAAATCCCACGGGAACGGGAACTATGCGGGTTTTCCTTTGAAAACGCGGGCGAAGCCGCGGGCGGAAAGCTAGTGTAGAATATTGATAGCTGTGGGCTTGTATGTTAAATTAGATTTTAGTTTCTAAAGTTTACAGTTTGGGTTAGCAATGCAATGACATGTTAGAAAAAAAAGAAACAGCTATTTGATTAACAAACACATAAGATAGCTGCTGTTATTTAAATGTAATAAATTGAGGAATATTAGTATTTTAACTCAATTTTAGTCGGATATAAGAAGTGTGATATTTAAGTTTTCAGTTCTTATATTACTAAAAATTCTCTTCCATCAATTAAAAATTAATAACATTTTGTAAATATGATTACCTACATCATGTATTGATTTATTATTAAAATTTGAATTGGTATTGGGTGTGCCCAGTGATAATAATTATTGGCAGATATATTTTTGTTACCAGTATGAAAATGGTCAGATTAAAAATGGTACTAGAACTTTCTGAAGTCGGTGAATCTTTGTATGTGTGATTAAATTAGATTATGTGGTAGATTGTTATTTTTTTCTCAGTATAATTATTGTGATAACATACCTGTCTCATAAAATAAATCGTATGAATAGATAAACGTTATTTTATTTACCCCCTGAGATCTCGATATGAAAAAGCGAATGGTTCGTCCAGCCATACTTAAAACTAGATGTCCCCGCGGTTTCACCTGCATTGCTCCGCTCCTGTTGGTCTTAGCGTGATTATATGCCTATAACTCTAGCCTTCCTCGATAAATGGGCTATCTAATACCGAAAGAATTTTTCAAATCTGACCAGTAGTTCCTGAGATTAGCGCGTTCAAACAAACAAACAAATTCTTCAGCTTTATAATAGTATAGATTATGGACGAAAAAATGTAGTCCCATCGTCCAAGACCAAATGTCAATAGGTGGATGCCCGTACAGCGAGCAGCCTAGCGAACCAGCTCGGTCTATGTAACAATTTAAAGTGTGATTTACTTACTGCAATTTGCTCAAAGAAGTAGAAGCGTATATTCTTCCTCGAAAGTTATGAAAGAGAACTAACCTATTGGAACTTATCCAAATGATATCTTATCGATACTACTGACTACAGTACCTACACACATAAACAAAGTCTAGGGATTATTGCATCAAATATCTCAAAATCTATGGAAAATTTTGTAATATTGTAAATGGAAGAATTATAGCTCATTTTAAGGTCTTTAATAAAAACATTTCATGATATTTTTTAAATTTTCATCAAAAAATATGTTAATTGTTCTCTTCATTCTTATGGATCTTCAATTCTTGTCAGAAATCTAAAAATTTTGACTAAAATAAGATATTTGTTGTAACAGGTACATTCTAGGGCAGCGCGCTCCATCTTAGGCCACATCTCAGCTTACCATCAGGCGAGATCGTGGCCAAGCGCTCCCCTATTGTACGGTAAAAAAAAAAAAAAAAAAAGACGGGTTGCACTCCGGGAGTGCCGGCAGAAGTGAAAACTTGATTATTAACGTTCAGCATGTTTGATATATTGGAATGGTATCCGTCTTACGCATGGAATATAAGGGCTAAAAAAAAAAAAAAACATCCGTCTTACGCTTTTTCGATCAGGCCACGTGTCCTGACGCGAGTTTAAGATTTTATTCCCAACGCCGCTAAAGAAGTTTTCACTTCAAAAACATATCCTGAGCATGTTTGACATAATTAATGTGGTATGAATATAGTTCTTCCATTTGCAATATCACAAAATTCGCCATAGATTTTAAGATATTTTTTTTTGCAATACTATTGTAATAGTTATCTATTTTTCTGAAAAAATAAAGGAATGCCAGTGTAAAATAGAGTAATTTCATATCAGGATAAAGATAAATTAATTAATTAAAAATAA
Source organism: Colias nastes (assembly GCA_907164665.1). Classification (NCBI taxonomy): domain Eukaryota; kingdom Metazoa; phylum Arthropoda; class Insecta; order Lepidoptera; family Pieridae; genus Colias; species Colias nastes. The sequence continues at coordinate 1,135 of CAJQZM010037486.1, read as the reverse complement.
GGGCTCAATCCTGCTAAAAAAAGCAGTAAACTGCATGTTAACTGCCACATAGGCGGCATGAATGTCGATCACTTGGCCAACATCGATTGTGAAGAGGAAGAGGCGATCATGGCGGCAAACTTAGACGTTTATTTGTTTTGCTTGATGGGCCCTCTTCACAATGGGCAGCGTTGGGCAAGCAGAGGCAATTACGAAGCCTAAAAGAGCCTAAGTGCCTATGATCGGTCTTCATTGGAGGATGTTTATTCATAATCGGCATAATGGCGGCAAACATCGACGATCATTCGTTGGGCCAACGCTGCTCATTTTGAAGAGGGCCCATGAAATTCAGAGCCGCTGGTTAAAATTCGGAAAAGGTCAGATAAATAAAACAATTGTTATAGTTATTAATAATTTATTATGTCAACGAAGTGTTACAGGCGTAATTCAATTAGTCACCGTCGGACTTATACTCCGACACAATACAAAACTAATTATATAAAAATATTTTTTATTTTCATTTACCGTTTAATTGATACATGCGTTTCCGAGTCAATTTCGTACACATTGTGTGTAATAGTACTTAAATATAAACTTCATTTTTGTAATTTCAAATCGAGACCAATCCACCAGTATGTAGGTGAAATAATAATCAATGTAACGTAATATATACGCAAGTACATAACAATTACTTTTAAAATATTTAACCATTTCCTGCAAACCATAAAACTCAAACAATAATTACTTACGATGATTAAACGTATTTGTGATTACAAAGTATAAACTATTCATAATACAAATTTAAATAATACTTTACATATAGACATGCTTGCTATCATCCAACAGCTTATAATTTAATTTATTACAAAAAACACTTATAACCTCGCATATTACAAAAAATATTTAGAATAATTACTAAATAACAAATATGACGAATGCAGACTTAGTATCCATCACAAGAAGCCCTTAGATACACGACACTGTTGCATATAATTAAAGGTATAAGTGGTATAAATAAAACAGAAAAGTTAAAAATAATCGAAGCGAACAAAACTTTCGATTATTAAAATGCCATGGCTTTGGAACATTCAGCGTTATGGATTTTCATAATATTCAATCTGGGTGGTTACCATGATGTTTTAAAGCAGTATTATTT
>CAJQZM010037482.1:0-14623 GCA_907164665.1 Colias nastes | reverse complement strand
ATTTACTTATAAAATATAATTTTATCGTTAAATTAAACGCGCTAACATACGTGCCATAACACAGTGTGACATTTAAAGGTAATTGAATTGTAGCTTGCACAGTGCTGTTTTTTTAAAACATTTCTATATTAATTAAGATTTTTTGAAATACGTTCCCATGAATGAAACCCTTTTAAACAATGCACGCCTGGAAACAGAACCTATTTATATAATGTAGGTACATTAAGACTATTGGCTTTTGTTTGGCGTAACTTGGAATACAATTAAGTCGAATATAATAATTATAGATTTTTTAATAAGAATTCAAATCCTACTGAATATTATTGCTATCTACAAGAAAAACTCTATAAAAGAACAAAAGCCTAAGTTTCATGTTTATATTAGTCGATAAATCAAACTTTTGATTAGATATTTGTTAGTAAAAGTTATTCAATATTTATAAAGTTCCTGTTTAACAAGATATTCTAGTAAACGCAATAAAATAAGTGGAACTTCAGAACATTGAGCGATGGAACGAATGATCAAATAAATCTAGAAAGTTTCGTGCTCGGGGCTGGAGGTCGTTTATTACGGGCTTTGTGGCTTGTGTTGAATGCATACAAATGTACAGTTAAGGCGGAAAGTGCAGCTTTGAAGATCTGGAATGGAACTTGAATGCAATCAGGGAGGCGTCGCTTGCGACATTTGAAAAATACTCATATTGCAACTAATGACCCGCGCCGTTTTGTTTCCTTCGCTGTAGAAATACTTGAATTCACTGGAATTGTAGAGCCTTATGTCACGTCTTAAGGAACAATAAAGTGCAGTACGTATTAATATTAATACAAAGCAATAACTTATAAGCAGAAAATCTTCAATTTCATTGAAAAGTAAACGTAATCTTTTCAGTTTTTGCAGTAGAGCAGCAGTTTGTAGAATTTGTTATGTAAATAGCAGTTAACTGTTTTCTAGTTGTCTAAACAGAAGCGATTTTACTCGTCTTTTAATGTAATTTTATGCATAGGAACTTAATACTATGATATCGTATGTTAAAATATGGGAATCCGGCAGGTCATAAATTACTACGATTGAACTAGTGAAAAGTTTTACGTTATGAACTTTAGCAAGGTAATGCTGCGGGAAACCTTTGTGAGAGAAATGAAATATGCGAAGGAATTCATTCGTAAAATATATAAATTTTAAATAATGTCTCCGTTTTAGAATTTGTTCTTTACAAGTGCACTTTGATAAATTATGTTTTTCTATATTGTATAAACAAACTTTTGTAAAAGCTTATATGATAAACTTTCAATTTAATTTAACTTAAATAACATTTTTTGACTGCTCTACATTTACATTTGAAATTCAAAATCAAGAAAATATTCGAATTTTATAGTGCAAACATACTCCTATAATTTACAAATTTTTGAAACTAAATTCTGAATAATACCAAGGAGAAACGAAATGCGAATATTCCCAAACACCTATGTACTGCCCTGGGAGCCATTAACCCGGACTAGAAGCGTAAGGCCGACGAAATGGCCTGACATACTCTTGGAAAACCAGCGCTAAATTTATTAAGGGCCAGTATATAAATTGACTACTTCCTTATATCTTTTCGAAGTCATATAAGCTCTTTGAGTTATATAGCAATTTGGAGAAAACGTTACATGTAATGATTTTTTTATGTTAACTATTTTCAGACCCTGATTATAAACTAGTTGGATTCTTAGAAAATTCATTTAAATCTATGGTAATAGGCATATAGGTTAAATCAAACTTAAACCGTATTTAAACTTCTCATAATTAATATTTTACTAACGAGGAGGAGATAACTACATCATGGATATACAATGTGACCACAAACCTGATATTAGTCAAACAATGCGCCTTATGATTTATAGGTTCACCGTGTTGCTATGAGAGATTATATTCTTGAGGTTAGATATTATGTTTGTAAATATTAATTCGATTAAAAATTTGATTTTCCTTTATTGTTCGATGTTATAATAATCAGGTACAGCTAGCCGTAAGGAGCAAAATAAAATGTATCTTATTCGTTCCACCTAGACAGCTGGTAGTCTAGAACAATGCGCATTAAATGAAGCTCCTGTTGCTAAATATTTGGAATCAGCAAAGTTGTCTAGTATGTCCAAGCAATTACCCTTCAAGGACCTTCAAAGAGCACACAAAGACTGGCAACGCACTCACCATACCCCTAATGTTGTGGGTGTAAGTAGGCGACGGGGATCACTCAAAATAAAGCGAAACGATCGTTCGTGCCGTCTGTTTAAACTGCCATTCTAGCTCTCGTATGCTCTTATGCTCGCCTATTCTATTGTATACATTAAAACTGATAAAATGAAGAAGGTGATACCATTAAATAATATAACCTTTCAAAAATACAATTTCATATTGATAATTTACATCTTAATACTGCCGTTTAGCTACTGTTATGTATTCTGTGATCTTACTATGTTTCTAAGTTTATTTTCGTTCACTTTTTACAATATATGCCAAGTGAAAAGTTAAATTTTCCTAAATATTGACGAGACTATGATTATATTATGACTTACAATGTACAAGTTGCACGTCTACCCTAATTAACCGCAAGTAAGTGGAGTTCGAGCACTTAACAAGCCTCTCAAAAGTTCTAAATTCTGGTACAAGTGATTGATATGGCCAGTAATTGTTCTTTTAGTAGTCTTTTTACGTTCTGTAGATAATACCATCAAATTATAAGAAAAAATCTTTCAGGGTAAACAAATTGAGTTAAATTATTAAATTCAATGTTAAGTTTAAATGCTGAATAAAATATGTAGAGTTTTTTAAAACGCTTTAATTTGCACATTATGTTTGCTGTAGGTATTGTTCAAAAATCTCTATCACCATGTTCATTTAATTAATTTTTATGTATATATTATACAAATTATTATAAAAAGCCAATTAGTACACAGCATAACTGCATGGAACCACTGAATACACTATAGTATAAATTTAGACCGCAATTCGACGAGCAATTTTGATGAATAAGATAGGTACTTTTTGCAGGTTGTTCAAAAGAACGCGTTTAGATAACTGCACAAAAAAGATGTTTTCGCTGAAGCGTCAAATCTAATTAAGTCAGTTTTGTAGAGCCTACTTTTACAATTACATTAACTCTGGAACTTAAAACATCTGGTATTCTTGTGGTTAATTTTGTTGTTTTTCTTGATAACTCTGTAAACCCTCCAAGACATTGTAACTTAAAGTTATACTTAATTAGAAGATTGCGAGCGCAATTGTTTTATTACGGGAGTTTCTCATTTCTTTAACCTCTAAAAGACATTTATTTCTCTTTTTTTAAATAATTGAATCTTTCACGGTCTGTTTTTCCGCAGAATCGTCTATATTTTTAACAAGTGTCACGTTCTTCAAGCGTAAAATTGGTTATAACAGTATGATTACCCACCGAGATTAGTTCTACTAGCTCTCAAGTAGAAAATTGTACACGAACTAAGCGGGAGGATCAGGTTTTCTAACCTTAATTCGAATGTAACCCTTAATTCTAACAATAACGTAGACATTTCATTTGGAATTAATGTTCCGTACCCATACAAATGTAAGTAATCATTCAAAGCTAAACTCATAGGTACGTTGGTAAGTACATACTTTTTGTAAGCCCAATTTTGTTTTACGATAATACGGATGTGGGATGTGTGAATTACTTATTTTACTCAAAATTTAAATCTAGTAGTTTTATGTTAAGTTACAGTTTCTTCAAACAGTACATTCCCTGAAATTTTTCGAGGGAACTTTGATACCAATAACCTATTTGGCACGCACATAAAGCATAGTTTTTTGTCATGAACACATAAAAGGCTTGTAACTCTGTACAATGCACTCGCAGCCATAAATATCCTGGAAGTAAAGTGGAATGCCAACAGGAAATGTTTCTTGCCGCGTAGTTCCGAACGAAGTTCTATGTAGGAATGAGTATATTTTTTATTTCTGCTTCGTTAAACATAGTCCATTTTTGCGTTTTACCACACATGTAGAAATTTTTCATGATCGTGAATCCGAATGGTCTCGAACGTTTACGGTATTCTTTTATGTGCAAGATCAATACACAAAATTCACTTAAGTATTTGGAAATAAAATTAATGTAAGTTATTTTAATAGGAGCTATAGATTTGGGGATTATAAAATTGGTTTGGAACATAAGCTCTTTCGTAGTAGGCACTAAAGAAAATGAGAGATGAGAATCAATAGCCACACAGCTTTGTTCTCAATATCAAAACGTTCCTTCATCCCCGTAGCATTGTCAGTCAAACAAAAGTTGTTCAGATGTACCCTGTCTGATAGTAGTAATAATAGTCGGTGACGATTCAAAAGAATGAGGTTAGTAAATTTTAAAGTTATTTTTTTTTTTCGTATTTATGTTGCGTATTGATGTTACGCAAACAATATTGTACGATTACCAACAATTATATTCTTCTAAAAAACGACAGACGACCATTCAAACTTCCATGTCAGGGACGCGGAAGGTCAAATACTGGAATGTCTAATATTAGATAAGAGGTATAAATTCCATAACGTCATCGCAGAAATGGTGTATTATCAGGGTAGAACTTTCGGACCCATCGGAGACATCTAATATTAAAAGATATTCGTATATCGGATGATTTAGGGACGAACATTTGGAAAATTTGCCTCTGGGGCAAAAAAAGACAATGATTGATTGCGAAAAATCGCTTTTTATTCCCGGATTCTGAAGGAAATTGCACTATGCCTAAACCAGACGAATAAGCTATTTAAGATTAGATTCTTATCTACTTACGTTCACTGAAAACTATTCATATTGTGTAAGCAGAATATACATTTTTTTAAGTGTTTCAACATGAGTTATTTCAACAACATTTCAATGCGGATTGTACTTGTGATATATTACAAAAATGAAAAATCCACGAAGAACAAATTTATTTACATTACAGTAAACTGCAATCAAATAGCTTTACTAAGAGCTAGCGCGCAAGAGCAACTTTGTCTCCGCAACTATTTTGTCTCCGCAACTATTTTGTCTCTCCACCCATGGGCTAGTATGAAAGTGCGCGCACGTAGCGACGCAACTCCCCATACAATTGATGGGAGAGACAAAATAGTTGCGGAGACAAAGTTGCTCGTGCGCGCTAGCTCTAACACATAAAATGTAAATTGCATGCTAAATCGCTCACCCATTAGGATTAAACTCATACCGCAAAGCATATCACTATGTAGCCACATAAATAAGCTGCGCTTATCTTATGTGCTGTAAAAATTGTAATCCAATGAGAATGTGGAAGGGGAAAAACCTTTTTTTATTATTATTACATTATGACTACTAAAATAAAAAATCTCTACAGCATAATATTATATAGGTACAACGAAATTTTCAATGAAATGAAAATTTTTCTACAGGTTGCGTAATTTACTTCGTGATCAAATTAATGTAATAGGTACATATAACTATTTCACATGATGACAGGTATATTTATTTTAACGAGTAATGTTTTTATTTCTTCTATTGTAGTATTATAGTTAAACTGGCCCATCCGCTTTCATTAATTCAAGATTATCCCTCATTACTTTTCAGGATCGTAACATTTTCATTATGATGAAGTAGGTAAGATATGATGACCTTTATAACTTAGAGTTTAGACCATTGTATTTTTGAAGATGTGGCCATTGTATACTTATAAATGAAAATTAACGAAATAGCGATTGCTGAAGCAGCAAAAATGTCGGCACCTTAAAGACATGATGTTCAAGTGTTTGTTTGCGATAAACCTAACATAACCTAATCTAAAATCGGGGACGTGGATGGTATGAAAGAGCCTCTCAATCTCGTTTTATCTTAAAAAATCTGGAATCATGTTTATTTGTGTACGCTCAACTTAAAGCGAGGAAAATACTTCACCTGATTTTTGTGTTATTTTTGTTTTACGTTCAGTAAATAATTAAAATTCTCTAGTACAAAATAAAAATATGAATAAATCACGGAATTTAAATAAAAACAAAACCAAATCAAATGTAGGTATAACGTATACTAATAAAATATTTTTATTATTGTTTACTTAAATACAAAAATAAATGTATATTCAGAAACAGATCTATTCATTAAATATCACACGTTTCTCCTTTTATTTAATTTACATATTTGATGAGATAAACATGAAAGAATATCACAAAAGACGCGTTATTGAAATTGATCGCTTATTATGAGACATTTTCGTGATTTCACGGTCCCTTTTTCTTTCATTTCCAATGTGTTCAATTCTATTCAGACCTTTATATAATATATCTTTTACTTTACTACGTACCTACTCCTCGTCTTTGCCATCAAACAGAATAAAATGCTGCATTGAAAATGTTTTCTTATAATATTCTGTTACCAATATTGAAAAGTTCTTGAATTACATTCAGTAGAATACTTGATAGCTGCTCTTGAAATATGAAACTTTGAGATAAGATCATAAATAGGAAGAAATCGAAAAGAAAGCAATAAAAACAACTAAGCGTTTTTTCAATTTAATGATTGGCAAATTCTTTGAAATTTTATTGTTTAGGTACGACTAATTTAACGTTTTCGTATTGAGGACCTATTATAACTATTGTTATAGCGAACTTCTTTCCTAAAGAATGCATTGATAGTAATTTGCTTGATAAAGATAGAGAAAGAAATATGGGAATCATCATAATGAGATTTCTTTCATTAATTGCAGATAACTTGGATTATATTGGGTCCTAAAAACTATCGGTTATAGTTATTTTTAACAAAAACTTTTGGATTTATTATTTCTGATTATTTATCATAGTAATATAAGAGAAAAGTAAAATAATGATTGTTGTCACCATTGCTTTAATTTATATATTAGAAGAAATAAAAAATACGAACGTCGTTTTGGGAACGATTAGGATTAAAATATTGTATGAAATTTATTTATGTATTTATTTATGGTAAAGTAAGTACCTAATAGGTATGATATATATAGACTTTTAGGTATGCCGAGATATTTTAGTACATAATATCTTTATATCAGTAATTTAAGCAGAAGGCACGAACTGGTCACAAATCTAAGTTATAATATAAAATCTTTTTTTGATGTCTCCCCTTTCGTTAAAGCGAAAATTTTAATGAAATAAAATAACCTTGCCAATAATAGGTAGTCGTCTTAACAGCTATAATTATTGATGCCACAATCAGCGGAAAGCCTTCCCGTATCCATTCTGTAATCCTCGATTAGAGAGCTCCGGCTCCCGAGAAAGCCACTAACCAAGATACATTATAATTAATTAGGATGTAGAGAAATGGGTAATATTTAATTGTCATAAGAATGATGCGATCTCAAGTATTTAAAATATAAAAACTTAGATCTATTTGGTTTTGAGGATTGATGATTTATGACAATCAATATTTAAAAAGCATAAAGCATTTACCCATGTCTACGTATCAAATTAAACGCTTCCTAATGTTCGCTTAATCCTGGTCCATCAAGCGCCGATGCAATAATAGCAAATCTAAATGTTTGCTAACGAACACCGCGACAGTCCAACACAAAGGGCTACTTCGCACTTCGCACTTCACATTTCCGTTCGGCAAGCATTAAGAGTGGCGAGCCGTTCGAAGCTCATTGTTCCTTCGGAGAAGTTAGTTCGCGATATGCAATTGTGCAAGCGTGTGGTATACACAAGTAACCGGGACGAAATCCGGGAGAGCACTGACTGCTCGGTGTGTCCCGGTTGGCCGCCGCGCCCGTTTCAGCTGAATTTTCCTACTCTATACTCTCGCATTTATATTCGAATCTCGTATTACTTGAATGCCGTTATGTTCCATGACACTTGAATGAAACAACCATGCTTCGCTTGAATCACTCAATGGGATATTGATTACGGCTTATGTACCTAGTGTACGATTAATGTAACATCGCGTTAAACACTTTTTTGTCACGCAAAATTCATTAAGTACCTATGAATTAATTTGATTAGTAACGCTCCGTGGAATATTTGCCTACTTATTACCGACTTTGTCTGGGGCCTGTAAATAATTTGCATGCTAATTTTAATTAATAATTAGGTTACTCTTACTACTACTTTACTCTTAAAGTAAAGTTGAAAATATTGATGAAATTTCGATTACATTATGTGGTAACAAGAAGGAAGTATATATTGATATATTGATATTGAATTCATTGGATTATTCGCTATTACAGTTTGCATACGTTTCCAATATTAGGTACCCAATATTGAATTGTGATTTGCATAACCTGGCTAGAGCGATTCATATTCATCAAACTTTGCGTAAATAATATTTATTATCTACTTAGCAATTAATGAAAAATGTTAAACTCATAAATAATATAAAGAGCATTAATATAATCTTTTAAAATGGGTATTTTTCCAAATGGAATTAAATAGTCAGTAAATTTTTATAAGTCGACAATTAAGCTTACAAGTGCAAAACAATCCTGATTGAGATGTAAGTATTTTACCCGACTGTTAATTAATTTTTCGTTCCACAAATTATATCGAACGTTTTTTGTTGTTCTCTAATTTTAATAATGTGGTCAATTATGGTTTGAAGTTCTAAAACTCTACGCAATCATCACACTAATGTCGGTGTTTTTGTTCAGGTGTCCATAGTAACCTAATTAGGATAAAGTGCGTAGAACCTGGTGGCGGAGATATCCTTTTTAGGGTTCCGTAGCCAAAATGGCAAAAACGGAACCCTTATAGTTTCGTCATGTCCGTCTGTCCGTCTGTCCGTCTGTCCGTCTGTCACAGCCGATTTACTCGGAAACTATAAGTACTACAGTGATGAAATTTGATGGGAATATGTGTTGTATGAACCGCTACAAAAATATGACACTAAATAGTAAAAAAAAGAATTGGGGGTGGGGCCCCCCATACATGTAACTGAGGGATGAAATTTTTTTTTTCGATGTACATACCCGTGTGGGGTATCAATGGAAAGGTCTTTTAAAATGATATAAAGTTTTCTAAAAAACATTTTTCTTAAAGTGAACGGTTTTTGAGATATCAGCTCTCAAAGTCGTAAAAAGTATGTCCCCCCCCCTCTATTTTTATAACTACGGGGTATAAAATTCTAAAAAAAATAGAGGTGATGCATGCTAATTAACTCTTTCAACGATTTTTGGTTTGATCAAAGTATCTCTTATAGTTTTTGAGATAGGTTGATTTAACTGTAATTTATTATATTTGCTGCTACGGAACCCTTTGTGCGCGAGCCCGACTCGCACTTGGCCGGTTTTATTTTTATTGCCTTCTTGATACTTCATATTCTTATAATTTATTGCAATCACCATAATAGAAATATTCTTTTGCAAATAACAGATAATTATATCTAAACTTCATGTATCAAATTATAAAAAGACCATGTTTAATAAAAAGAAAATATAATAAATTTTATTTGAACAAAAAATAAACTTTATACAATTATAGCTTACACAAATATTGTATTTTACTTTGATATTTATTTGAGGTACATTTCGTAGATATTTAATAAGGTCTATTTTATATTGATATTTAACAAAGTATAAAACTAAATGTTGTTAGTACGTTGAAAGAATATACAAATCTTTAAAATCCTACTTATTATTCTACGAATGTGAAAAGTTGGTACATTGAAGAGAACATTCAATTTCAAGTTGGTACTGTATACAAAAATATCTTAGAGACGCTCATTAGCAATTTTTTTAAATTACTCTCTAAAGTGGAGAAATGGAAGATGAAAATTTGTATGGGAAGCAACAACGCTATTACGTGAGAGCCACGCGAGTTCAAACGCGAGTGGAAAGCTAGTTTCATTTAAATATTATGTAATACTAGATGAGCCCCGCGGTTTTACCCGCGTTGCTCCGCTCCTGTTGGTGTAAGCGTGATGATATATAGCCTTCATAAATGGGCTATCTAACACCGAAATAATTTTTTTAAATCGGACCAGTAGTTCCTGAGATTAGCGCGTTCAAACAAACAAACTCTTCAGCTTTATAATATTAATTATAGATAAGTAGTTGCATTGTCACCGATCTTAAGTGTACATGGTAGTGTAAATTTTAATTAAATTGTGGGTCAAAATCGAGTCTAAAGAAGTATTTTATATACAAACATACGAGCATACAGGTGAAGGTAATAAAAGCGTATTATAAATTAAACAATTTAGAACGGCTACATACGCTATCTATAAATCAGTATTTTTAGGAAAATTCAATAACCCTGCTAAAGTACTTTCGAACAAGCGAAATGAACGTGTCAACCGACCGACAGAGCCCACTTTCATCGTACCAACCTGTGGAAATGTGTGACGTAAAGCTTTTAGCACTTGAAATTTTAATTAAACTCTACCCATAAATTCGTGCGTCAATAAGTACTTCCACCAAAGCAATTATTCGACCGTTTTAATAAATCTTAATCGTTGTTTGGCATTTACTTTTTGTACGTTCATATGTACAATTAAAAAAAAAAGAAGCAATACTCGATCACTGTAATCTTTTGATAATCTTTATATTAATACGTACTTTATTAATTATTCAAGAACATTTCGCTTCTAAAGTTGCTATGACCTATAGCAGTATAATAGTATGGAATAGCGTTTTCATTACTGTCCTAAATTTTCACAATTTCAAGATACAACTGCTCGTTGCAAACAGCGTGACCGAAGCAAATCTTGATATTATTTGGTGTAAATTCGCCAAACTTGTGCAAATAAAGTAATTAAGATAGAGCTTGGAACAAACGTCTTACCCCTTACCCTCTTATATTATTTATGACCTTTATATCCCTCTATAACCCAGTGAAAGTTGTATTAAAATGGAACGTTCGAGATTATCCCAATTTTTTAAATTTTTTGTATAATCAATATTATATTTATATAGGTATGTATTTTGTATGTTGTAAATGAAAAAAGCTAGTAAACATTTTTACTTTTATGTTGATATCATAGTTATTTTTTTATTTATATGAATGGAATATCTATAGATGAACCGTATTTCATTTCGCGATACATGATTTTTTTTATGCAGCTAACCCATCGGATATCCTTTCATCATACGGGATAAAAAGCTTCCTTTTCTTGACTAAGGCCACGTGTGTTAATTAGAACACAGTAACTCAATATAAAAGCTATTATACGATATAGGGTAACACAACCCTCTGGTAATGTAAGCATCGGCTCCACTTCGCTCTCAATTTTCCGGTAAATATTGCTCTACCTAAATCAATTAGGTGGTTTCGGCTTACCTACAGCAGGTTTAGCAAAATATTTGGAAATAAAGAGGTCTGTTGTGTTGGTCAATTTCAAATATGATATTTTTATAGAGCGGTCGAATAAGATTGTATAATACGACAAACTAGAAATAAATACAAGAATTGAGAGTTTTTGAAACACGAGTTTGTTATTTCCTCATGGGACCCGTATTTGCATATTTTAAAAAATATCTTTACTCGTTAATAAAAGCAGCAAAAAGCATATTGCTTACAGGGAAAATGTTGTGCAATACTATTTTAAGAGCTAACACACTGGACTTCCAGTTTTCAATTCCTAAATTGCAAGTTCTCGTTGTGATACATTATGTTTTCTTTTTTAACTAAACTTGCAACGCTCTATGCTAGCGACAAACGTTTCGGACTGAACAACGTTATTTTCTGAGCGTTCACCTGGAACGAATGGATACAGCGATGACCACCCAGTAACTGCAGATACTGTTTTATATTTTCGCAGCGAATGTTTTTCTAAAATTCTTGTTTTAACGTGTAAGTCTTATGCGAACCTGACTAGGGTACCAAACCAGTAGATAAAAGACTATTAAACTATAATACATATTTACAATGATGCCTAATTTTTAAGTAACGTAAAATAATCTTGTCTTAACTCACATAAAAGTAATTGCAAAATACGAATAAATCGTGGGAATATCGAAATAAACTCCGAAAGAATAAACTGTGGAATAAACTTTACCGTTTTTCTATTTTTACAATCGGCTGGTATCAATTAAACTGAATGCCGCTTAGAAACAAAAGAGAATAAAAACAACACTTCCGGCTCTTCGTAGCGATCATGGAAATGGAATGATAATGGCTTTCTTATACACATTTACGAAATCGAAACTTTATTATAACTTATAGCGATGAATTTTGACAGATAAAATATTTAAGAGCGAAATCATACCCATTGCAATGTTATTTTCGTAATAAAGAGACTGAATAAAAGTTAAAAGTTTTTTTAATAACGTTGAATCGATGTGGAAGTTTTATCTTTCTCGATGTATTATTAATGATGATAATAATATCTTGCTCCTGATGATTTATTACGTTAATTTCTACAGTATGTTTATGAAAATTTGAACTTCAACTGCACCTGTCTGAGATCGACTAAAACGATGAGTATTGTATAACGGAACTATGAACTAACTTCGTCGAAACAAGGAGCATAATACTGTTATGAAGTTAAGGTACCTAATCGATATGTCTTAAACATGTTTAATTTATAACAAGTTTCAAACTAAAACCTTTTCATTCTTAGCTATTATACTTTATTATTTCTATTCATTACCCACAAAGCTCTACACAGTTTAGAAGCTCTTTGTAATCGATAAAAGTGAAACAATAGAACCAGATATTTCACAATACATTTCGTATTTTTTTAAGTAACATCATTATTTTTTTATCTCAAAGTTATCCTTCGACTTTTCCATGTTAATTCCAAAACAACAAGTAGGTACATAATATCTGTTTTTATTATTATTATTAGAGATCATGCATATAACATATAGAGGATAGGAAGTGGACCTAAACTAACAATAATTTGTGAAAGTATTTCTCGTAGTTCGCAAATAGTTTCCCCTCTGTACACAGAACGATTTAACTGCAAGGTTGATAAGAAACAGCTTTGTGAACCCCGAATATGTTATTTGCCTTTCTTATGTTATTTACTGTAGATTGTTTTTATTGCGGTAGTCGCCATGTAGACGTTAAGGAAAGATTCCAAAACGAGTATAAAAACGTTGTATAACTTTACCTATATCGCAGTGTCTTTTAAAAATTAGATAGTTATGATAGTTTTATCTGTGGTTATGCTTTAACAAGAGAGTCGAGACGTGTCTTGGCTGAACAAAAGGACATAGCGTTGGTATAAATATCCTGACATGATAATTAACTGTGTTTCACATCGAAGGATCATCCTATATTCTCTAGATAATCATATCAAATCGAAATTTATCATAAACACCCATAACATGTGCTATTACATATGTTACACATACTCTATAAGAAAATTCGCGTCATAATGTTTGTAAAAATATGTGTGCTGGCCAAACTCTACGAAACGGCTTGATCAATTTTTAGGAATTTCGAAATATAAGTCTGAGAATAAGTCGTAAATACCACTTTTATACCCTTAGTGTAGGTATGTGTTAAAGCAACGAGACCGTAACTATAACCAAGCGAGTTAAAATTGAAAGCGTATATTGCCTCCAACGTTCCCGCTGAAGTCCAAAAGGATTTTAACCTACATAAATTCAGGATCAAGTCACACTTCACAGACCCTTGTCAATTTGGCCTGACAAAAATAATCGAAATGAACGCTGGTTTATACTCATTCCCGATGCTTACTCCTGTGGGAATATAGAAAACATGTTATAATATTGGAAATTTAATATTGATTATATATGAGGAAATACCAATTTGAAGAAAATATTTTTTTATGATTTTTTCTATATATATCTGTTAATAACAAATGATGAATTCAGGTATCAAGGCCCAAATTATTTTGGATTAGTATATGGGTTTGAATCGACTCTTTCCTGCAGCTGAATGCAGTGAATATTTAAAATAACACTTTACATCAGTTTTAATATATTTGTTCTTCATCTATTCATAATAATATATTCATTAGTAATTATTACCTAATGTATATATGTATACTTGAATTAGAATTTTGAATATTAATATTTTTCAAATTAAATATAGAATATAACAAAAGGCATTAGCTGCGCAATTTGCTGAAGAAGAAGATGATTTTCTTTGGGTTACGGTTGTTTTCTTTGGAATCTTAATATATGCTAGAAATAATTTACAGAAAAAACTAATAAGTTTAAGTACAATAGAGCTATGTTACTTCAAAAAAGTTTTACATTTTAAAATGTGTCGGTCCAATTATTTTGAAAAATTAATGAACGCACGACTGCTCCCAGCGATGAGCGACTGCGCGCACCGGTCACAACGGATTTGCAGCCAGTATACAACTTTCACGAGCCAGTTGACATTTTAAATGTTTAATCGTAATATTTCTGTTACACGAATATTTTTTTCCAGCTCAACAAAAGCTCGCCTTACCTTATGATAAGAAACTTCACCAGGTGTTTGTCTGTGTTTAAATTGAACCCATTGGCTTATCCTGAAATGAACAAATAAACTGATACTCGCATAAAATCAAGCACAAGAAACTAAGACAAGAAAGGATCAATATTACCTACTCTCTGGAAATGATATATTTTACTATGAGTATAAACGACATTAGATTTATAGCATTGTTAAAATAAAGATGGTCATATAAATTTATAAAGAACTAGCTTTTACCCGCGGCTTCGCTCGCGTTAAGAAGTATTAATAT
>CAJQZM010037481.1:0-28744 GCA_907164665.1 Colias nastes | reverse complement strand
GGCGCCTCAGGAGGAAACCAGTCGAGGTGGAGGACTGGCCCAGGAGGAAACCAGTCGAGGTGAAGGACTGGCCCAACCGGAAACCAGTCGAGGTGGAGGACTGGCCCAACAGGAAACCAGTCGAGGTGGAGGACTGGCCCAACAGGAAACCAGTCGAGGTGAAGGACTGGCACAACAGGAGGCGAATAGTCAAAGGGAAGGACTGGAAAGGATAGACATGACCGGTAGAGGTGGACGGGCAACCGTATTGACGGAAGAAATGATAATTATAGAACGGAGAAATCGGAAGGTCGTGCATCCTGCTCAAGGGCAGAAACTGAGATCTTACCTCGTGAAATAATGAAGAAACGGCGGTACCCATTTCATTCGGACATCTGTGAAAATTATCACAAATCTGAAGGAGGGAAGAAAAGAAAACCGACACCTACGAGATACGAGGAAGTACATGACGTCCAGGACTATATCGGTTCAGATTCGGACGAGTCACAGCGTGAGCTGACTAGGGAGAAGTTTAAACAACTGGATACAAACGGTATATTAGATAAGTTTCTAACATTTTAAATAAGGTTAAAAGTTCGGACAAGCCTACGCTGACTTTTAATATTAATGTAATACCGGAGTTTGATCCCATGTCAAAGGAACAAACTGTTTTAACTTGGTTAACGAAAGTTGAAGAGTGTGCCGAAATTTACGGTTGGGATGAGAAAGCTATTATTCACTATGCTCTTCCAAAACTCACTGGGGTTGCTAAGACTTGGTACCAAGGGTTACCCTCACTATTACATACTTGGACTGAGTGGAAGCGAAAGCTAATAGAATCTTTTCCATGTCGCGAAGACTATGCCGAACTTTTAACTGAGATGTTAGCCAAAAGGGCCAAATACGGAGAATCGTTAGAAAATTATTATTATTCAAAAGTAAATTTACTAAATAGATGTAAAATTTATGGTCGATAAGCTGTTGATTGTATTTTATATGGAATAGAGGACCGGGCTGTAAAAGTGGGTGCTCAAGCTGCACAGTTCAGTGAACCGGAGCAAGTACTTAAGTATTTACGTACAGTAAAGGTAGGGTAAAGTAAAATGGCTGATAACACACTTAGAAACGAACGAAGGTCAAGTGTGTTTAAGAATGCTTCTGTGTCTGGGGAAGTCAACAATAAAATTAGATGCTATAATTGTAGAGAAATTGGTCACCCTAGCTTTAAATGTGACAAGCCCAAAATTAAATGCACTATTTGTGACAAACTAGGTCATCATTCTACGAGTTGTTTTAAAAACAGAGGTAACATTAAATTGTCTGAAGATAAAAACGACATTGTTGCTAAAAACGAAAAACAAGTTGCGAAATTGGGTTTTGAGGAAAATACGAACAGTTAATATATTATTGATATAAAAATGAATGGAATAAAAATCGAAAATTGTCATGTTGATTTGGGCAGTCAGTGTACATTAATAAGAATGAGTGTAGCTAAACGTTTGGGTCTACTTATCAATAATCAACAAGATATGCCGACGCTAAGAGGAATAGGTTCAAATAGGGTTCGACCATTGGGTATATCGGTAGCAATGGTAGAGGTTCAAGGAGTGGAAGAGATGGTTGATGTATATGTAGTAGATGATGATGTTTTAGTGCATCCCGTATTATTAGGACATTCGTTTACTGAAAGGCCAAATATAATTATCACTAAAACTCCTGATGAAATAATTTTTGAGAAAATTGTCAATACCAAAGTTAAATTACTTTCTAAAGATGACGTTACCGTACACAGTAATAGTTTCAAAGCAATTTCTGTTGATACGAATATGGAAGGGAGCGGCATCGCTTACGTAAGAGGGTCACTCAGAGGTTCAGAAGGCAATGAATATTATCTCTTACCAGGCGAGTATGACATTAAAAATGGGCGTGGTGCGTTGCTTGTACGCAATATGTCCGCGAACCCTATTATCATAACAAAAGGTGATTTACTCGCACGCGTTTTAGTAAAGGATACAGAAATTCCAACAGATGTAATGAATGCGTTTACTGTTAAATTCGATGTCACCGAAGAAGATGACTCAGTTAACTGTGATTCTCAATTAAACAAGACAGAACAAATAGAATTACAAAAATTACTATCCAAATACAGCGAATGTTTCTCTAGTGGGCTTAAAGATTTAGGATTCACTAACGCGACTGAAATGAAGATTGAGTTAGAAGATACGGAACCAGTAGTCTACCGTCCATATCGCATGTCCTACGCGGAACGGTCTTTAGTTAGAGATATGGTACAAGAAATGATTGATAGTGGCATTGTCAGAGAATCGTCGTCTCCCTATGCTAGTCCAATCATTTTAGTGAAGAAAAAAACGGGTGAAAAACGTTTATGCGTTGATTATAGGGCCTTGAATAGAATATAGACAGGGGGTACAAATGGCTCATGTAGATGCACTGAGTAGAAATCCCATAGATGAGAATGAGACTAGCTCACATATATTGGACGTTTTAGAGGTGCATTCTACGGTTCAGGATTGGTTAAGTACAGTTCAATCAGCTGATGATGAAATTCTCGGAATAAAAGAGATCCTTAAGGATCCTCAAACAGCGCAAAATGTAGAAATACACAAAAACTATAAGCTAAAAAAACGGTCGTGTATATCGCGTCGTAGGTAGTGAAAATAAATGGTTAGTGCCTAAAGGTGTACGTTGGCAAATGTTAAAGAAAAATCATGATGACGTAGGACATAACGGATTTGAGAAAACATTGCAACGCATACAACAATACTATTGGTTCCCTAAAATGCGACGTTTTGTAAAAAAATACGTATCATCTTGTCTCGAATGTGCCTATCACAAAACACCAGGAGGAAAACGAGAGGGTACACTGCATCCCATTGAAAAAAATAAGCATACCTTTTCACACCATACATGCAGATCACTTAGGACCGTTTGTAAAAAGCAAAATGGGGAATTGCTATTTGTTAGTTTTAATTGACGGTTTTACAAAATACATAAATATATTTCCAGTGAAAAATACCAAAACGGCAACGACTATAAAAGTAATGAAAGAACACATTCGTTATTTTGGTATACCAACGCGACTCATTACCGATAAAGGATCTACTTTTACTAGTAAAGCGTTTAAAGATTTTGTAATTTCTTACAATATCAAACACGTTATTAATGCTGTCTCTACTCCAAGAGCAAACGGTCAAGTTGAGCGGTTCAATAGGACTATTCTTAATGCTCTTTCGACATCATCTCATGGAGATGACGAGAAAGCTTGGGATGAGCATATTCTAGATATACAGATAGGTATAAATACCACGAAACACAAAACTTTGCAAAAGAGTGCATCTGAGTTGCTATTCGGTTTTAATATAAAAAGTAGAACGGAAGGAATTTTAAGTTCTGTAATTGATGATACACTGGAAACCCCGGTTAATAAGGTGAATACACTTCGAAGTGAAGCTAGTGAGAAAATAAAAATACAACAATCTAAAGATGCTGACAGATATAACAAAGCTAGGAAACCAGTAACTTATTATAAAGAGGGTGACTTAGTGCGTGTAGAGAGACAAATTCCACATGATTGTAAATCTCAAAAACTTGTAAATAAATATCAAGGCCCATATCGTGTAATAAAGATACTTCCTAATGATAGATTAATCATTGAAGATACTCCTCTAATTCGAAAAAAACAACGATATGAGGCCGTGGTATCGGTAGATAAGGTACAGCCATGGATGACTTTTAATAGGGAGTTTGGTAGTGATACGGAAAACTCAGATTCAGACGTTTAATTAAGAATAGTGTATTTAGAGGTTAAGTGTATGAGTTAAGTTTAACTAAGAATCCTATATGTATCTCTTTAGTATATTTTTCTCTAGTTTATTTATGGATTGTTGAGTGATGTAAGCTCTAAAATAAAAGATATAAGAAATTTAGGTTAATATGAGTTGTATTAGTAATTACATTACTTTTAAGTTTCTCGGAACCTTTTCGTTACAATACAATAATATGTTAGTATTTTAGAATCTGTTAATCCATCATTATAATATTATTATTATTTTTTTTTGTTGTCAATTAATTCGATACTATACAATTGAGCGAAGGGACTCGCTATGAACAGGATGGCCGAGCTGTTAGGTTCTATTATTATTTATCTATATAATGTACCTAGACGTAGGGCTTTGCAAGCTTAGAGGAGGTGAGAGAGCGCCAATATGCGTAGAGCAGCGACGCGCGTCACACGTTGTCAAATTGTGAATATTATATAACTTATGTGAAGAATACTAATAAAAGTGTTATTTGAAGTATTTGCTGGTTTAATTGAAGCTGAAGAATCCTGCGACAATAATAGGTATCTATATTAATACATAAAACTCAAAGGTGACTGATATAGTGATCTATCAACGCAGAGCCCAAACCACTGGACGTATCGGGCTGAAATTTGGCATGCAGGTAGATGTTAGGACGTAGGCATCCGCTAAGAAAGGATTTCCCGAAATTCTTGCGGGAACGGGGAAAAACGGGGATGCACGTACAAAGTCGTGGGCGGAAGCTAGTATATTATATTTCAGAAGCTTTTGAAGGAAAACGATGGTCATCGAGACGATTTCATACCAACAAGCATGGCTCCACAATCGTCATAGTTCATAAACTAGCATGTGCAAACATTTTGGCTAAGTGTATCTAATGATAGTCACAAATTGGTGTGTCTCATCCTTGTAATTCAGGAATTCAAAATTCGTTACATCACCACCTTTGACACGCATATACCTACGTAGAGAATAAACCCAGTTTTGAAATATGACGCAATAACGTATATCGATCGTAAATGGCAATGTGTGACGAGAAAATTATTTGAACAGATTTTCCCAAATACTTTTACGTATTAACTTTGTACAATTTAGAAGTGATGAAACGAATGTTCGTCTCAAGTGAATTTTGACTTTAACGTCGCGGTGTTCCACCGAAAATAGATGCTCCCGCTGAGTTTCACTGAGTAATAGGTACCGTGTGAAAAATCTTAACTAGAGGTTGCAATATTGAGCGGTGAAGAAAATAGCCGTTTGCAATACTGTCCGTGTTTACAAGCATAATATTATGTATGTATTGGAGCACACCGACACGACGTCACGCGACACGCACACAAACACAGGTGGCCTCTTCCCATTTGTAACTCAGTCCAAGTAATCGTAAATAACAAGCTATGTTTTGGTCATAACAGCTGTGGGTGATCTTCTCGCCCGTTCGAAAACTGGTTTGATGAGAATATTTCAATTGACACAGTACAAATATTGCCGTATTGTGATGGCATTTGATTTGATGTTAATTTGTTTACGACGTTGAAAATATGACAGTTTTTAGCTCTTGGTAAAGTGTTTTAATTTTCATGGAATAGATTTATGTACGGAAACTCAAATGAAATGTATTGAAAGCAAAAAACACATGTTCAATCTGGGCGTCATGAATTTTATATGACATCTTTACAGTAGAAGCTTTTCAGTTTTTATGATTGTGGATTATACAAATAATTAAAAAAAAACCTACATCCAATACCCAGGTATAAATAAAGTGGAACAGTGGAACTCTATGGTAATCCACATACATACATAATAAATGTAGAGTTCACTAAATAATTAAATATATAAATAACTTAATAAAGTAAATTGACGATATGCCCATAATTAATTATATTTTGTTTTATCTGTTACCTAATTGTTTCGTCTTTGAAATATATGTTTTGTTACTATAACAACTAGCAACATAACATTTTAATAATTAAGATAATAAATAATTCGATTATGTATCAAGGTAATATTTATTGTTTCGTATAATTAGTAATAATGTAATTTCAAATATTCATATTTTATAAATTTTATCTACACTAATATTATGACAAGTTTATTTGTTTGAACGCGCTAATCTCAGGAACTACTGGTCCGATTTGAAAAATTCTTTCGGTGTTTGATAGCCCATTTATCAAGGAAGACTATTAACTATATATCATCTCGCTAAGACCAACTGGAGCAGAGCCACGCGGGTGAAAACAAGGGGCGGAGCTAGTAAAATATATAATATTATGTAGAGCATCTCTTTGTTTTTGTAAAGTTATTTAGTTTTAAATATTATTATCTTAATTGGTCTTATTTGTAGCATTTGATCAGTGCCAAAAATAATGAGAATATAATGGCTTCGACTTGCTTTTATAAAAAGTCAATTTAAAATATTATTTTTCTTTTAGATGTTAATAACAATTCCGATATTTAATAATTGTACCAATTGAATAATATACGTTAAGTTTAAGACGTTAAGTATAATTATGTATGATAATTTGGAATATGTTTTATGCAGTTTTCTCTTTTGCCTCTGTACCTATCAGATAGATTACCTGTCTAAATTCTGAGAATCTTTTGATAATATCAACACAAATATATTTTTAAAATAATGACGTAAGACAAGTAGTGCATAAAATTAGTTGCCCCAACAACTGTAGTGTTATTATTGATAAGGATTAATTGATACATTCCATTACATTTTATCTTTATTTTTAGAGTAATATCAAACATGTTTATATAATTAAATTGTTTAAATATAACTTGTTGATTTAACATAATTACTATTTGAAGTAATTTGTTGGATTGTATTAGGTACTATGTGCTTTCAATTTACGCTATTGTATGTATCAATCTATTAATGTGTAATTTTTTTCACTTAGGTATTAGTGATTTTAACCTTCACTTATTTATACATCATATTCAATTGTTTATATATTATATTAATTAGGTACAGGTAAATTAGCTTGGAGAAATTTTTGCGTTTGTAGTAGTGTATGGTCAGCAAATGAAATAAAACAACATTTTATTTTTAGTTTTTATTTTATATATAATATGTCGTGGCCATATCGTAGATTTGCTCATTTCATGATATGATTGATCATTTCACGAAATGGTCGCATTTCAGGAAATGGCCAACATAGTTTGATCAGGTCGTTAAATCGTCAACGTTTCACGATTTGATCATCCACATTTGGCCAGATCGTATAAAATATAGAGAGTCCATAAAATATTAAAAAAATTCAGAATATTCTAAGAACTTGTGTAGTTTCATTTAAGTTAGTGCCGCGGCAGCGGCCGGCGAATGCCAGAAGCGAATGGTTTTTGCAATAGAAAACAGTTAGGTTAGGTTAGGTTAGACTTTGATAAACAACGCACGAGCCGAGCGAGCAAAGCGAGCGTGCCGCGGTAGCGGCCGGCGAGTGCCAGAAGCGGATCGCTTTTTAAAAAACAAACAATCATAATAATATAGTAGGATATATAAATATATATCCTAAAAGAAAAAATGCGTCTTAAATCCTTTTATTTAAGACGCATTTTTTCTTCAATACATATAAGATATCCACATTTTCCATAGTACTCGAACCTCTTCGTCGTAAATTCTTTGCTATGACTTTCTTCATATTGTTATTAAACGAATTATGAAGTTTTTAACTGCGAATAATTAAATTTTCGCCAGCGGCCGCCATATTATCAGTTATCACATAAACACAGAGCTTGCAGCGCCTCTACCAATAATTAATGTAACTACCTATTTTACGATATGATCAAATAATTTTGATCATTTCATGAAAAAACCGCGCGTTTAGTTGGCCATATCGAGAAACGATTTCTTATCATTGATCTGCCCAAACCACATCATGATGTGGCCAATAGACATTCGATCATTTCATGCAATGCGATCATTTCACGAAATGATCGATCATATCATGAAATGAGCAAATCTACGATATGGCCACGACATATATAAGGGATTAAATTAAATTTAATTAAATTTAATTAAACTGTATGTGTTTCTCCTCTGAAAAAGATGAGACTTTATTTTAATATTTGCACATTTAACATACGTATAACTTTTACATTAACAATGTTACTAAAATGAAAAATTTACTAACCTGAAAAAGAAACGACATGTAAAGTTTAATTCTTTAATTTGAGAAGTCAAAGGCTTGCCTCGACCATGTTTTAACACTGGAGCCATTTTGAATTAACAATATAAAGTTACAACACTTACACACAAATTAAACACTTCAACAAATATTATAACAATAATAACAAATAATAACAACAATCAACAAATACAAAATTTAACAATTAAACTACGTAATAATTATAATTTTTGAATTAAATGTGTGCTTTATGTTCTAACGGTACCAAACGACTGCACGTGGCACCTGCGGACAGCGTAAACTGGTTTATTCTGGTTTTGTGCGTGTTTCCACTTTCCACTATCAAGTGACGATTTATTTATTTGTTTTGTTTCGTAATTATTATGGTCAAATATTAATTATGAAACAAATTATTATGGACACGATATTTTATTGTTTCACGGTAGTCGCCTTGTCGTTTGCTCAAGGACGTGAAATTGAATGATATATTTTTTTTTATAAAGTCAAAACCATTTTCTTTCAAATAAAAACTTGTTTTTATTGAAAACAAAAGTGTTGCTAGGAATAAGTATAAAATTAAATAGTAATGTTAGGATATCGAAACATTTTTGTATAGGCCAGAACGATATAGTGGAAACGCGCTCTAAGATCTGAGTAATATACACACCACTACATATGCAAAAATTTCTCCAAGATAATTTACCTGTATATAATGTAGTTTTATTAAATATTGAAATTTAAATTTTATTCAAAAGTAGAACAAAATAACAGATATCGGAGAGTTTACACGAAAAGGGCAAAAGGTTACAATACAAAGTATTTACAAATTACATCATTTATTTATATCCAAGCCGTCTAACAATAAACATAATTGTATTTATATACTTAGAAGGGCTTTAATATCATATTGTAAAATCTTATTGATTTAATATATTGAGATATCAATTATATAATATTTATTTTTAAATATTGGTAGTATCTTACGACTCTTTATCTCAGGACTGCATTAAAAAACTACATTATATTTAAACAGAATATTGGATTGTAAAAATAAAAAATTATAAATATTTGTGTTGCATAGTCCATTTACAGCAATGGTGACTCAGTGGTGCGGACCTCGGTCTTCAAATCGACAATTCGCGGGTTCAAGACCAGGCAAAAGAAATAAATTGATTTTTCAATTTATCTGCGAATGTTGATAACATTACCACTGCTCAAAACGGTGAAGAAAAACATTGTGAGGAAACCGGCATGTCGAAGAATCAGAAGTTCGACGACATGTGACATCTACCAATCCGCACTTGGCCAGCGTGGTGGATTATGGCCTAAACCCTAATAGAAGGCCTGTGGTCCTACAGTGGGAACGTAATGTGCTGATAGGTATGATTTCTCTATAAGCACAGAACGGTGAAGGAAAACATCGTGAGGAAACCGACATGATGTCGAAGAATCAAAAGTTCGACGACATGTGTCATCCGCCAACCCGCACTTGGCCAGCGTGGTGGATTATGGCCTGTGCCCTCATAGGAGGCCCGTGTCCCAGCAGTGGGAACATATATGGGCTGATGATGATGATGATGATAGGCACAGAATACTAAATAGTAGCTAAGGCTACTATAGGTATAACATCATGGGTGAAACCGCGGAGCACAGCTAGTGTTTATTATAAATAGCAAAAACTAAACGGTATAAATAATACTGACTCAGCAACTCGTGAAGTTCCCTGTTCCGTTAATGGATATGTTTACTAACAACATTAAAATTTAATTACCTACCTATAGCTATGCAATGAATATTTTTCTGTTATAATTGTTAATGTTATCTTTAAGTTATAAAGAGACTGCGATGCTTTTTGTATGTTTGTTTGTTTGTCCTCAAAAAGTGCTTAACCGATTATTAAAATTCTTTCAGCAATAAAATACGGAAATTCTGAGGTTTAAAGGCTATACGTTTTTTTTACATTAAACCTGGTTAAACCCGGCTAGCTCATGATACAACACATGAAACATTTAACTTGTAACAAAATACAATCAACATTTTTTTATAAAGTACTCAATTGGAAGGATTTTGAAAAAAAAATGGTTCATTCACTAAGTAGGTACAGGTTAAATTAATTTAGTCTTCTTCACGGTGGATAAAGCCATACAGGTATAACGAAGTGTCAATGAACGCAGTGTGCGAATACATTCATTGATAAAACTTTAAATTTTACTTAAAAACAACGCTAGTCTTATCAATCCACGGTTATATAACTATTGGTTTGTATATGAAATAAAGGTACCTGTTACCATATAGTGTTGCTATGTAGTGATTAAAAATGGGTAAAAAATGAAAAGAAGAATATAGGTAGTCTAAAATATGGGACTCATAAATCAGTTAATTAAAGTATTTACAAACAAATACCCAATCAGGAAATGAATTATTAAATGACGGAATAAACGCATTACAAACACACAAAAATAAATCTCTAGGTAGTAGGTAATCGAATTCAATATCTACTTATTACTTCTAATGAAATAAGTCAAACCCCTTTTTGTGGTATTCTTCACGCGGTATTTTTAAATTTGTTAATGGAATCAAGGATTAATTCTTATTCTGTAGGTATCAATACAAATAACTATAATTATATTTTTAAGTAAGTACCTACTAATGCTTAGTTGCATGGCAATCAGCGCCATATTACTGATGTAGGTAAATAGACCATAATAGGTATTATTAAATTGAAAATGTTTAGATAAACAGAGCACGATCAAAGATCAATAATCTTAGATCAATATATTAATAGATAGAAGCTATAGTACATTAAAAACAAGCATGATTATCTCAGACTAGCTGAGCCGCGCGGTTTCACCCGCATTGCTCCGCTTCTGTTGGTCTTAGGGTGATGATATATTATAGTCTATAACCTTCCTCGATAAATGGGCTATCTAACACCGAAATAATTTTTCAAATCGGACCAGTAGTTCCTGAGATTAGCGCGTTCAAACAAACAAACAAATAAATGGAAATGAATATTATATAATGTATGTTATTTAGAAGATTGTTGGATTGTAGAAAAGATTAATTGTATCCCAAATTTCCTTTCTGAACGCTAAAATTATGAATGTCACTAACACTAAAAAAAATATGTGTACGACGTACGTACGAACGTTGCTTTAAATAAATTCGTTTCAAACACTATTAAAATTGACCTTCTGTGATTGACGACTTTGGTGCCAGATGACGAACGTGAAACGTCCAAGTTGAAACGTCTCAGGTATCTTTTGTTATTGCTAAAATCATTTTCATCAATGAACAATTAAAATTTGGTAGAGTTATCGCTAACTTGGAATACCTACCTAACTCTACTAATAATATAAAGCTGAAGAGTTTGTTTGCTTGAACGCGCTAATCTCAGGAACCACGTGTACGATTTGAAAAATTACTGTTATAAAGTCTATTTAACAAGGAAGGCTTATAGGCGATATATTATCATCACCTTACGACCAATAGGAGCGGAGCTATGCGGATAAAACCGCGAGACGCAGCTAGTAAAAAAATAGAATAGAAAGCACAATAATTATACTTATTCATACTATATAACAATAATATATATATATTAATTATTTATTTATTTTATACAGAAAACATATTATGAATATTAATAGGCCAAGAAAGAGAAATTAATGATGTGTAGCAAAAAATCGCGATTGATTTGTGCCAATAACCAGTTATCTCTGTTAAAATCTTGACATTCACGTTTAGAAAAATCTATTCACAATTTTTTCATCTACGTATTTTAATCTTACGTTATTTTTAAACGAAATCTTATGTACCTATACATTGTCGTAAATGTTAATGACGTATACACGTAAAGTATGACGGATTATTATCGATTGCCGTATACGTGGAATGTATGCAATTCGTCATACAGTGACGTCTTTTAACCGGTAACAATAAAAATCACTGTACTTAAATCTGATACTTATTCTTATCATAACCAACCTGTTCATTTTGTCCGTTGAACGAGTTTCAATTGAAAGGATTTGCACTGAATAGAAAGATAATACGATAAAAAGACATGACCTTTGTGCTCTTATATATTTGCATAGAGCCAGATTTTACAGATAATATAATACATATATTATATAGTACCGATAGTATGTAAAACGCATGTTTACAGTTACACATCTATATTTGCATCAGTTCTATCATAATAAGATTATCATAATATTTATTTGTAGAGTAATCAATAGTAATGTCTCTTCAATATTTTCATCAAGTATGCGTTAGTATTTAAGTAATATTTAAAAATATATATTACTTATGTAGGTACCTACTATAGTATAATATCTACACCTAATGAAAATAAAAATAGATTTAAATAAAATAAATACAATTTAAACTACAATATTTGAAATATACATACCTAGTTAAGTTTACCAGAATATACCTAACCTAGGTTTAAAATAAAAATAATACAAATAAACGGTCAATTAAGTATGTAAATTGAAAATTTATTGTCATTATTGTAACACAACATGAAAATTAATATGGCATTATCACACTTCTATTTATAATCATTCAGGAGTTGTTGAAAAAAAAATTTAAGGTGGTACAAATCGTTCGGCGAGAAAAAAAAATTTGCAGATTTTCGGCGGTATGGCGACCATTTGGAATCGTCCGAAAAGTATGGCATGGCGATTTTCGTAAATGGCTGCACGACGATGGTTACCTGTGCAAAAGTTAGCCTGGTACAAATGGTTGAATTGTTTTTTTTAAATCAACACATTCGCGTCGGTATGGCGGGCTGTATGTCACACCGGAAAAGTATGGCATGACACTACCGCCTACTTCTTTTTTATGGGCTATCGGTAAATTCTAATTTTTTTGTGTTAAAAATCGTTTGACTTTCGCTATTTTTCCGACGAGTTCGACTAACGCCCACGCGACTAAGCCGCCGGTACCAGCGTTCACACCATCATTTTGCACGCCTCATAAGCGAAGCGTTGAGGTGGGTACTACTGTCACTTCGCGCAAAACATCTGATTTTTCAAACTTAAAATGTCTTTATGTATCATACATTGCACTTGTAAGATAATACATACACACACATATTAAGAAAAAACACTATTTTTAACATTCATGATATTTTTGATGTCATTTTTGTTATTTAAACTAGTTAAAAAACAGTTTAAAAAAGTTCTGTCTTGGACGTCCGTGTGTCTGTATGTGCGGAGGATTTTCTTGTTAACACGATAGCGACCGAAATACTTTACTAATCGAGTCTTTTTTTTTCTCTTACGCTTGAGTATGCTCAGGAATAGAACCCTTTCATTTTTCAGGGTCTGATTCGATGTGGTTTAATTGTTATTAAATAAACAAAAAAAAATATCGACTGAGATTATGAGGCGTGCACTTTTGGATTTTCCAAACTTTTTCTTTTTGTCATTGCGTACTAAGACCCCTGTAGAACCGCCATCCTGTTACAAATGACTCGAAATTTTGTGTCAATATCTCCCGGTCTATATAGTTTGCGTCCACCGTGGACGCAAAATGGAAGTTTTACAAATTCGGTGTAGTAATTCGCGTCCACCTTATTTTAGCTGTTAATTGTAAAAGAAATAAGATGATTCATAATCCATACTATTCCATTTTGTGTTACCTACCAAAGTATAGAAACAGTTAAATACTCAGAAATTCACATTAAACAATAAGCTACGAACCGTCAAACGCGACGCTGCGCACTAATTTTTTTTTTCATAATCCCGCGCGTTTTCGCTCTTTCGTTGAATAGCCAAAATTAAAATTTTTTTTTATCAGGATAGGCTGTGCGCAGGCAATTTTTGTATTTGTGTGCATGTCTCTGATACATCGAGGTATTATCGGAAATTTTTCTTATTACAATTTTCCTTAAAAGTATACTTATTTTCGTGAATTTTATAAGAGATATCCGCAAAATGGACGCGAATAGGCACTAGGACGTGAACAGGCGAAATGACCATGTTTTTAATTAAAACTAATTTATAGGCTGTTTCTTGTTAACGAAATACAATAATATTAAAAACGTGAACTTCGTTTAGTAAATGTATTAATAAATAAACTGTGAAGGTATCAACGTGAAATGCATTAGGTATGTAGAGATCAAAATATATCTTCAAAATTATTCGAATCCTATAACATGTGACTCAATTCTCAAGGAGCGACTGGACATGAGTCATATTTAACTGTAGAGACGTTAATAATTAAAATCTGACTAGAGAATAATAAAATTTGACATTTTATGTTATATATTTGCATATATTTGACAACCACCATTAACTTAATTCTGGGAATTGTCTTAATGATACAGTAGTCTATAATAAAAAAATAATTCAAATATTTTGTGTCAAGATAATGAATAGAATAAACATAATATGAGCAATAAAAGGAATGGTTTTCACACGAATTCAATACCAGCTTTCACTTTTGAATTGAATTCTTTGAATTTTACAATCACCGAGCAAAAACATTCGCGAATTTTTTCGTGCATTTCATTTATAAACGCTCTACAAAACGTTCAATCGAAAATCTTAACGGTCTGCGATAAATGTGTTGGATGAACAGTCAATCCATACGAATCATTTTTTTCAATAACTTTTAACTATAATAATAGGCACGAATCGTAAACATTTCGACTCATATTATGAATCATATTTGAGTGGGAAAATCAAAGTAGAGTCTTTAAAATTCAATGAGTATAGCTCTAACTGTAAACATTAAGGGTTGCGATTAATATGGCTATATAAAATCAATTTCAATTAACGTGTCCCTTCTATGAACTTGCAACCGGAAAACTTTATTAATGTCATACGTATTCATAAACTACTTACAAATTGTCTTCTTATACTCAGTACTTATTTCATATAGGTACCACTTAATTTCGATGATTTGTTTTCATTGAATGCATTTTACGTCGGGGTCACTGAACTCCAGAGCATGGA
Source organism: Colias nastes (assembly GCA_907164665.1). Taxonomy (NCBI): domain Eukaryota; kingdom Metazoa; phylum Arthropoda; class Insecta; order Lepidoptera; family Pieridae; genus Colias; species Colias nastes. The sequence continues at coordinate 13,852 of CAJQZM010037481.1, read as the reverse complement.
CGCACTTACGCCCCCCCGCCTATTCACCACCCCATGGAAATACCACGCTTTACAAGGTAAAGTAAATCACTAATAAAACACTGTAACATACCCTCTGCTCCACAATCGGCACACACATTATTCCCGGGTTTCTTTAGCAATTCCAGTAATATTTTCTCGTTATGATCAACCATCGTGGAACTTTTGCATCAATAATTATTAAAGACACGCTAGTAGCGTACGTCGCCACCAGAAAGTCGAACGCACGCTTTGAACGCGTTCACTGCCACTGCGCGAGGGAGCGAGCGAGACTTCGACCGAACCGAACGACGCGACGAATTGGTTCAACAAACGCTATTCCGTCAGAGAAAGTATCGCTCTTTCATTCACTCTGTCACACAATGCGTCGGTGCGAGTGAGATAGAGACAGAGGTCTAGTTTCGATATATGAATGAAATCAGTGAGTAGTTAGGTATATGAACGTAGGTATTTGTGCAGAAGTTGTAGTGGATGTCTCGTAAAAGTTTGTTTGTGTGAGTTTGGCGTAGTACGTGATACAACGTAATACAAGCGTCGCTGCCGTCTCGCGTAAATACTAAACACTATCTAAGCATCTATATGTTCAGTCTAGCGCTAGGCTGATTTAGAACTACTAAAATAGAGCCAAAATATATTTAAATGATAATAACTATATGTCAATTAGCATCAGCGACGATTACTTATATAATACCTAATTAAAACAAATATCTTATTGTTACTTTGCTTTTTATAAGTATATAACCATATCTATAACAATATAATTTGTAGATCGAAAACTAACCTAATTGTAAATCCTACATGCTTCAATAGGCTTCAAAGGAAATCAAATAATATAAGACGAAGATATGATGATTATGTTTACAATTACCATAAAAATGTAATGAAATTAATAGCTGGTGTTAACGGATTTATTTATTGACGATAAATTATCATATTTTACGAATTATCCAATAATATGTTATTATAATGGAATATCACCGAAACTATTGAGCAATAACACAAACTGTGTTGACCTCTGGTAATAGGTAACTATGTGCTCTATATTATTATTTATTAATAATTATTATGATATTATAATATTTTATAACTTTGGGCGTAGTGTTATTTTTTATAATATGCAAGTAGTTCATTGAAATAGTAGAATTTTATATAATATTACCCATTACATACCTATTTAGGAAATATCTCAAAATAGTTGCGCTCTACATTCTCTTCTCTCTTTGAGCAGGACAATCGTCGGAGTAGGTATAGGTACGATATAGGTAGAATAGAACTGTTAATAAAAAATAACTACGTTAAAAACAACCGACTTCAAAAACGGAACAGTAAAAAATAAAAAAGATTTGATATTAATAATTACTACCTATTTATTATTTAGATGTACTATTTATTTAATAGGTTTGATGTCGGTGCCAAGCCAATGTAACACTTACCGGCTTACACAGGCTTAATACTAAGTGCTTAGTGCTTGTCACCGACTTCAAACCTATAGGGTGTCCCAACAAGAACGCAAGATTTAAATTTGACATAAAACGCAGATATTAAAAAAAAAATATCGTGAAAACTATATTATATCGTAAAGTAGACAAGATGAGGTTATGTGTGGAACAACACATCAGGGAGATGGCCACCGCGGCTTTGCTGGCACACACGCGATCTTTTAATGAAATTTTCAATGACCATTTTACAAAAATGCTACGGTATTTCATTAATGCAGCGTCCAATTTCATCTTTTAAGGCTTGAGTCGTCGTCGGCTTAATCGCATAAACCATCGATTTCAAAAAACCCCTAAATCGCATGATCTAGGTGGCCAATTATTATGGTCCCCAAAGCGTGAAATAACACGAACGGGAAATGACTGATGCAGCAATTGTATTGTTTCTCTGGCTGTATGACATGACGTGGCGCCGTCTTGTTGAAACCACATCCCCTCCTGTATGCAAGATGCATATCTTTCGTCAAAATTTGCTGCATAGTGGATTCGGAAACACCAATTTTTTGAGCTCGGTGTTGAATTGAGATGGATTGAGTTTGAGCGACATCATCACGTACAGCTGCGATATTTTCGGTTTATCGACCTGGTCGAAGGCGCGTTGTTGTCTTTACATAGTGATGTAAAATGGAAAATGGAAAAATTTGCTGAAACTGGGTCTGTAAGTGAACAGACCCAGTTTCAGCAAATTTTTCCATTAATCTCTTTACTGATCGCAATTTCTTTGATCGCAATTTGCGTACTGTAGCCGCAAAACTTTCACCATTTTGGTAAAACAAATTTTACAATGAGAATGCGTTGATCCTTCGTTTAGCGTTTCATTTTTACTAACCTCATACCTTCAACTAAAAAAAAATAATACTTGTTGAAATGTCAAACAATGACACTTCGAATGGCGCCAAATTTAAATCTTGCGTTCTTGTTGGGACACCCTATATTTAATAAATAGTACATCTAAATAATATGTAGTAATTAATAATATCAAATCTTTTTTATTTTTTACTTTTCCGTTTTTGAAGTCGGTTGTTTTTAACGTAGTTAGGTATTTTTTATTTAATACTTTTTAGTGTAGGTACTTTTCAACACGAATCAAACGAGCCCAAACTCGATAAAGTTCAGTCAATTAATTACTGACTTCCTATGGTCACCTTCCGATTCCATCATCAAATCAGCTCTATGTCATGATAATTTTTCATTGCTATCCAATTTACATACGTATACAAAATTTCAGCTCAATCGGTAACCGGGAAGTGAATCAAAGTTACTTGCTAGATTTTCAATTAAGTCATCGAGATCAGACAAAAATGCTCATAAAATAAAAACTACTGAGCCTACCCCGTACCCGAATGAAATTTTTATGGGACCAATTCGAAACCATTCCGCATCAAACAAAAAAAGAATCACGTAAATCGGTTCAGAAACCTCGACGTAATCGGTGTACATACATAAAAAAAAATATATACCGGCCGAATTATTGATAACCTCTTCCTTATTTTGAAGTCGGTTAAAAATAGGAAGGTATATTTACAATATTTTATCTTATTTTATTTATTAATTACTGCATTTAACTAGCTGTGCTCCGCGATTTTACCCGCAGTGCTCCGCTCCTGTTGGTCTTAGCACGTGATGATATATAGCCTTTAGCCTTCCTCGATAAATGGGCTATCTAACACCGAAACAATTTTTCAAATCGGACAAGTAGTTCCCGAGATTAGCGCGTTCAAACAAACAAACAAACAAACTCTTCAGCTTTATAATATAAGTATAGATTACTATATAAGTATAGTATAGTATAGTATAGTATAGTATAGTATAGTATAGTATAGTATAGTATAGTATAGTATAGTATAGTATAGTATGCAATAAGTTGCATAAAAGTTCTAAAAGAAAATTATTAGAAACTTGTTTTTAAAAATAAAACATAAAACATTGAAAATGTACATAATAAGTAAATAAGCCTGTGTTATGTTATTATGCTATGTATGTCTTGTTTTGGATTTTATTTCTTTATTAACCGACTTCAAAAAAAAGGAGGTTATCAATTCGGCCGGTATGTTTTTTTATGTATGTACACCGATTACTCCGAGGTTTCTGAACCGATTTACGTGATTCTTTTTTTGTTTGATGCGGAATGGTGTCGAATTGGTCCCATAAAATTTTTATTCGGATAGGCCCAGTAGTTTTTAGGGTCATTGTCAAATTTTGCGCAGGTAAACGTAACTGCAGATTTCAAAAATGTGAAAAAGAAAATATTTTAAAATTGAACTTTTCTTTATGCCTGTGCCTGTTAAAACAACTGAAGTAGGGTTAATTTAAGTTGGCCGCGATGTTTAGCTAATAATTTAAGATTTATTTCAGATTTAGTGCGTCAGGGTGGTGAAAAAATACAACTCTGTTATCATTACACTTCACCTTTTATCATTAAATTAAATAAGCCAGTCGCACATATTTTGGCTTTTATATTAATTACAGTCTTATATCTTATAATCACCATTAGAAGCACAAGCTTTTTTTAAGTTTTACAGTAATTCATTTAAAATTTTAGTCAACTCTGTTACTTTATGAATAATAACAAACCTTAAATTCTACACAACTCCATGAAATATCTATAAATTAACAGCTTATTACAACATATAACCGCTTCATTAACTGACAAATTAACCTATTGTAATATAGCAGTATTATATTGAATAGCTTTTCCTAAATTTCGTAAATATGTTCTTTAATCTTCGGGACACGAAAGTAACAGAGTTGTAACACAGTAACTTAGTTGTTCTTTTTGTACTATAAGTGAATAAATTGCATACTCTTGATATGTCGTCACGTTCGAAAAGATTGATTTTGGTTCTTAAAACATTTTTCTTACATGTGGGCTGATTTTTTTCATATGAAACTTTGATCCACAGCAACACACTCTTGTATAATTTGTATTTCCTGCCTAGAGAATTTAACGGCCTTCTTGTCAAATATTTTATCAATAGCATACTTGAGTCGATACATATCAAACTCCGGTAAGTCCATTCTAACAGAAATGTGGGAATCGAGGTATTTTTAATAACTTGAAAAAACAATATGTTTGGACCTTTATAATTTATGACGGATATAATATAATACATTAGAATTAATTTTACGAAGAAAAAGAAATGTATTACTTGATGATTATGCCACAAAATTAGATTTAAATCTGGACATACAGGCGTTTGATATGTACCAGCAAAACTTACCGGGTTTTGAAAAACATCGTCTTGGACTTACAGGAATTTGAAAAATATCTAATGGACTTACAGGGATTTGATAGAACTCAGTTTTGGGACGTACTGAGGTGGTGGAAATGGGTAGATAGTTCGTCGCGTTGTAAGTATTGGACATTAAAATAAAATATGTAAATTAAAAGATACAAATTATTATTATTATTAACCTTTATCATCCCACTGCTGGGCAAAGAGAGAGGTCAATAAATCAAAACGGTTGAAAAAATCTCAGTACGGCCCTGGGCTTCATGGCTGGGAATAACTACTGTGCGTGTGTTGTGCGTCTGGTTTTATTTATCTTTTAGCTGTTTTCTGAGCCTTGTCTGTTTTAGCTTTTGGTATTGTTTTTTTCCTTGCTTTGTCTAGAACCACCACCTCTATAGTAAAACTGTTTTCTTCCATCATTTATCAATAAAAACGATTTATAAGCATTGGTCACACGTGTTAGCTTCAACAAAATTGAGAGAAATGGCAGCCATCTTAGTGCCATACTGCGCTGTGATTGGTCGAAATGGACTTGCCTGAGTTTGATAAACCACTGTCGACGGACATACCGGAGTTTGAAAAAAAATATTTACTTTAAACCTTATTTTAATAGAGATACGATTGACTTACCTAAATTTGAAAAGTAGAAACTGGTTTAGTTTTACAATTCAAAATTGGCGCCATTGTTATCTCAATTTTGGCGGGGAGTGGACTTACCGGAGTTTGATATGTATCGACTCACTTTTCCTTCCGATTCTTAACTTTTTCATGGCGTTTTTTAATAGTATTTACTGGATTTACTGGATTGCCGTCCGTATTTTTAGACTTCTTTCGTTTTTCTCTGTTGCATTTACGTCTCGTATCTCTTGTTAACTGTTTGTAATTGTTATTTCAATTTTATATAATCTGTAAATAACTGCGATATGTTTCTCTTAACTTGCTTGCTGCTCAGCTAGCGTGAGAAGCATTTTAAGGGCGTTAATAACGGCAGAATATCCTGTAACAATATCTTCAAGGTAACATTTAATTATATATGATTTATTTACATATAACAACTCAAAATTACTTTAGGAAACCGATTATTAAGAAAAAAAAAATATCACAAATATAAAATTTCAAACAAAAGTTAAAGAATACATGCTTACTCGACTCTGTTACCATGAGCTAAGTAACAGAATGATGATAACAGAGTTGTAAATTTTACATTCTAAAAGACATAAATCACAGAATAATGCATTTAGTTATTTTTTTTATTTCAAATTGAGCATAATTACCCCTTAAACAACAAATTGAACGTAAAATAATAGAAAAAAAACAGTTTTACTTACGTTAATAGGTAGGTAACAATGTTGATGCGGAATAAAAACACGCGGCTCGTTCAACGCCACGCGGTCGACTGAAATTCAGTGTACCCCTCCCCCCGACCTAACGAACGACCACAATGGCTGCAGAAACCTCGCTCAAGCTAATAGAAAGTCGAAAACAGCGCCACCTCTATTTTGAGTAATGATTTATTTAGTAACATAGTAGAGCACACGATTCCAAACACTACGTGGGACAAAGTTAAAATTTTTTTTATAAAATAAATTTTAGCACTGATCGGTTTTAAAATCTACTCTTAGAAATATTTACAATATTCTGTTTATAGTAATATTTTAATTGATGTGGGTTGGTATATTGAAAATTGTAGTTATTTTATATTTTCTGTAACGAAGTGCTACTTGGGACAGGTCAAATTTGTATGGAAAACCCTTCTGTTACCAGAAAAAACCACAATGTTACTTTAAAAAATAAAATAAAAAATGAAAAATAGGCCTTTATTTTATTAAAATATGTTTAGTAATGCGATTAAGTTTGTATTTGCTGTATAGTTTTTAGTGACAGTTAACTTTTTAATGGTATAGAAGTAAAAAAGTTTTGAGGGACAAGTTAACCTGCGCAAAATTTGACAATGACCCTTTATTTAATGAGCATTTTTGTCTAATCTCGATGACTTAATTGAAATGTAGCAAGTAACTTTGATTCACTTCTCGGTATCCGATTGAGCTGAAATTTTGTATACGTATACTATAAATTGGATAGCGATCAAACACTATCATGACATACAGCTTATTAATTGATGATGGAATCGGAAGGTGGCCATAGGAACTCAGTAATATATTGACTCAACTTTATCGAGTTTGCACTCGTTTGATTCGTGTTGAAAAATACACTAAAAAGTATTAAATAAAAATAACTGCGTTAAAAACAACCGACTTCAAAAACGGAAAAGTAAAAAATAAAAAAGATTTGATATTATTAATTACTACATAATTTAAATCTTGCGTTCTTGTTGGGACACCCTTTATTTAATAAATAGTACATCTAAATAATATTATGTAGTAATTAATAATATCAAATCTTTTTTATTTTTTACTTTTCCGTTTTTGAAGTCGGTTGTTTTTAACGTAGTTATTTTTATTATTTACAATATTATAACCCAAATAGCTGTTGCCCTCAGCTTCTCCTGTGCGGAAAAGATAAATTTTCATGGAACAAACTTTCATCCCCTATTTTATCCCTTTGGTGGTAGAATTGATCAAAATCCTTTTTAGCGGATGCCTACGTCTTAACATCTACCTGGATGCCAAATTTCAGCTCGATTCCAGTGATATGGGCTGTGCGTTGATAGATCATTATGTCAGTCAGTCACCTTGAGTTAAATAAGTAAATTTTATTTTAATATTGCTATAAAATATTGATAAATTGCTCGTGAAGGAAAAAAAAATAGGATGTTAATAAATGTCTCCTTCGTAAATAGTTATTAAATTTTATTGGTCTACCAAATTACCAATATAACATAAAATTCGTTTTCTACAATTATTTGTAGGTACTTATAGTAGGGGAGCCCAGGATGCTAAATGTGGATTTACTCGAGCGTCACGGGAACCTATTAGAATTGGTAGATTAGACCATAGCGAGAAAAAAAGGTCCTATAATGTTTTCACTTTTAGCGGTGGGGAAGGGTTTTTTGATTTTTTTTAATTTAAAAAAGAAAAAAATTGGCTTGGAAATACTCAAGCGCGTTAGATATTTATATTTTGCATGCTCCAGGACGTCACTGAAAAAAAGTATACGTTAATCTGACGATTTAAGTGGCGATTTAATCGCTATGAAGAAAGGGTAAAAAATTAAAGTAATATTATTCGAGCGCGTCAGATTAATATATGGGGGGGTTAATTACAATATAAGAAGTCCCCATTTCGCTAATCTGACGATTCGAGCTCAACCTTAGGGAATTATGGATTATTCAAATTTTCCAGCGGGGCCCCTGAGCGCACCCACCAACCATAACTGCTCATATTGACCAGAGGTACTAATGAATAGCTAAGGTACCGTCCCTTATAGTAATCTGACGCGCTCGAGTAAATCCCAAAATCCCCTCTTGGGCTCCCCTACTATTAGAAAAATTGTAATTTAGACCAATATATTCGCTTTTCAAGTGTCATGTGCCACCGTGTATTTTTATAACTACATAAATAAAAGACAGTCGTGTTATTTCTCTACTTTTAAAATAAGTATAATAAAAAAAAATGGTTGCCTGTAAAGTCGGTTTTACGGGCGAAGATTTTACGTGACAACGTCTTTTTCTCGATCATAGTTGAGTGGGAGAGAGACGCAAGGCATTCGGCGGGCCTCTCTCTCGTTCGGTGACTCATCGTAACGTTACCGAGCGTTACACTTTTTCATAAGTGACTCCCAGCCGCAACCTAATTTAAGACGTTGTCACGTCAAAATTTATATAAAAAACTTGTCTATCTAAACCAAAATCCCTGAATCATGTTTGAAAAAAGAAAAATAAGTTGACAAGCACAGAGTATCAAGAACTGTTATATGTATTGCCCAGTATTGCCAGATATTTTTATTTCCCATATTTATTTCACGTAACATATTCCCTTAGACTTTAGAGTATAATATATTACAATAGTATAGAGCGAGTGTATTGCACAAATTGCATAGTGCGCATCGTAGGCAGATGAGCTATAGATACTATATAGATGTGTGTGTGACAAATAGGGATGGGTAGGTATCAATTGCATGTTGAACTATCGATAAGTTATGTAAATAAATATGTATCATAAGTAAATTTTATGTTCAATAAGTTATTAAAGGAAAAATATATGAATAAAGTATAAATATGTAATTTTAAATTTGTTTACCAACTGAATAAAGTTTGTTTATTCCATTTGAATATTAAATATTATATAAGAAATTTTCTTGTATTAATAATTATAAGTACTTTAAAAAAATATGTTTAATTGGAATATCAGAAAAACGTGAGTACTTTTTAAATAATAAAGTTAATAAAATAAAAGATCGGGTTTAGTGCTATTTTTTTAATAATAAATCAAACAATAATAATAATGTTTTAAAAATGGTAAAAAATATTAAGGAATAATTAATAATTTAAAATGATAATATAATAAAATATAATATTAATAATTTTTTTATTTAATTTTATCCATTCTACTATCAAAATCTTCAAAATCAATTTAGCGGTTCAGAAAATATATCGTCACATTACATACTTTACATTTACACTATAATACATTCGCATTCATAATATTAGAAAGTGTATCATACAAAACACACCACAAACAATGATATTTTATGTATAGATACGTTATATACTCACAATATATCCAAAAATAATGCTTCATATGCAGTGTCAGGCACACACAAATACAAGTTTCATTTTACTTAATTTATTACATTGACAGACTGTATAAGAGAGATGGCTCTAATAAAATGATATAAACAAAAAAGACAAAGATAGTTTGTCACTTCCGCGCAGGTCTAAGCAAAAGTCATAAGAATTCACCAATTAAATATAAATAAACAAATAGTTGCCATGGTAATTGGCATAGACTAACGACACAGAAGGTTCAATGTTATAGATGTTACGTTTCCTGCACACGTAAACAAATGTGATAATTTCATGTACTATTTAATTATTATTATGAAGTTGTATTAAAATGAAAAAAACTTTTTTGGAGATATAACTGTATTAAGTATTTATTACTAGCTGTGGTGTTCGTTTTCGGTCATCATCATTTCACCCGATAAACACCCACTGCTGAGCATAGTCCTCCTTATAGAACTCCATAAGGACCGATCTTACGCTATTCATTTCAAGGCAGTTCCCGGAACCCGTACAAGGTCATCACTTCAACTTGTAGGATATAATAATAGTGGTGCCTAGATGAAAAAAAAGGATGAAATAAAAGAAAGGATGAAGTATAAGCCTTTTTTATCTAAAACACAAATAAAATTTATGTTCAATAGCTATTTACAGAAAAGCAAATAGCATTTTTCGTCAGTAGCGATAATCTTTTCTTTAATGTATACGTATATTCAACATCATTTTTGCAAACAAACATTTTTGCCATCACGATTCCATTGTATATAATAAATAGATATATTTGTTAATTACATAAAAAATAATCAAGTATTTACCCAAATCGAAATTAATAAAATAAACGTTCTATTATCAATAATCGTATCTACATGATAATCTTTGAACACAGTGTACGCTAGCTTTGTCACACTAGTGATTGAAGCAATGTTTTATCCCTTTCATTATTTCAATACAAGTGTCAGGCAAGTGTCATTCATAAAGAATTGTAAATTGTTATTTTTGCTCTAAAATTATAATATTTTAATACATTTACCCGTGATATGATATTCCTCTATCTCTCTTTATTTTACTATCGTAATTTGTGCACTTTCTGAATACACAAGAAGGCATTATTGATAATTTTAACGTTTATATCAGCATGTGCGTTCGCTGTGACAAGTCACAATCTGACTGATTCCACTGGTCCCAAATAGGACCAATTCACGGTTTGCGTTTTGGTGCGTTGGTAACGTATCTACCTCTTGTTTCTATATATAATATCATTGACCACAAATTTATTTATAATACATTTTTAAAAGAGTTTTAATTTTAAAGTTAAATAAATAATTTGTTAAAATATAGTTCTTCTAGTAAACTTTATATCGAGTACAGCGTTGGTCAGGTCACATCACTACGATCACGTGGCGGCAGTGAGGCGCGCGAGCGAGCCTGCGCGTGTCCGCCTCCCACCTACCCTTCACCCCCGCGATGCTAGATTTATTTTCATAAAAATAAGTATAACAATCGACTTACTGATGAAATGTGATAGTGGATTCCAATTTTGTGTATTTTCTAGTATCGTTTTTGCAAGATAGAACTGCACATTTCACCATGTTTATTCGTAAATATGAAAAAAAAAATCCAGAGCAACGCACTTCGTGAGCACTCAACGTGAGCGTCGTGTTGTTCCCACCTGTGCCTACTGTTCCCACTTGGTTGTTCGCACTCTATAGATAGTATATATACTCTAAGCATATTCCCTATTTTTTTTTAAGTATGTACCTACATCTAATTTGACAATGATCATTAAATTAATTTCATGATCCATTCTAGAACCAAACGATATTTTTTTAATGAAAACTTCTTCAATTGCATCGCATTTTTGGTAAGTTTGCTTGAAAAATGTAAAAAATATTTGTGTTTTGAACTCGAAAAAAAATCTGAGATATTTTGTAAAGATATTTGTGAATATATTATATACATTTTGAAAACGATATCAACATGCTTTCATGACACTGGCAACATTAAATCAAGCTGTCATCAATAAAATGGTGTTTGCACTTTGCAGTTTCGTCTTGTTGATAGATAGCGGAAGAAAATCTAAATCTGTTATTATTAGAACCTAGAAATTTTCAGGAAAGTTTATATTAAATAAGTACTGAAGATGGGGCGACGTTCAATAAATACCACCAAGAGTGGTAAATACATGAATCCTACGGATCAAGCACGTAAGTCTATAATTTGTTTCATTACCTTATGCTATTCAATTAATATAACTTTATTAAATGCTTAAATCACTTTAATTTATAGGTAAGGAAGCCAGAAAGAAAGAACTAAAGAAAAATAAGAGGCAACGTCAAATGGTAAGAGCTGCAGTTCTGAAGATGAAAGACCCCACACAAATTTTGGAAGAATTGCAAAAGATAGATGAAATGGGTATATTGATTATTGAATAATATATTAAAAATATAGTTGTATAGTTTTAAGTATAACCTTAGGTACCTATATTTAATGCATTTTTACAGAATATAATGTGTTACAACCATCACCACTAAACGAGAAGGTGTTAAAGGAAAAGCGAAAAAAGTTAAAAGAAACATTTGATAGAGTGCTCAAGATGTATGTAAGTATTTGTTCCTGGTATGTTTACTATATTTCTCTTCCATATAATCATAACAATAACCTATCTTTAAATAAAAGTGTTATACCAGCTTATACAACAACATTACCATTTGCATTAATACATTATAATTTATAAGTAAAAATGTGCTTTGAAGTGACCTTTCATTTTCTAGGATAAAGACGACCCAGAAAAATGGATTGAATTAAAAAGGCAAGAAACGGATTATGAAAAAAGAAGAGCACATTTAATATCATATTATGAATCTGTGAAGCATGCACAATCTGTGCAAGTGGACGATATTCCTCTACCAACTTTACAGGTAACATAATTACAAATATAACCTATAACTAATAAAAAAAGTGTGTGTGTCGAGCACATGTGTCAGAAGTGAAACTTCTTCGGTAGGAATCAAAGATACAAAAATCAACGACTTCTTCCATGACATGTTGCCATGACGCAACCTTGAAATTTTACTCTCAACGGGCCTAAAGAAATTTCACTTCAATAAATGTATTTAAATTTGTTGTTGTCTAACCATCTAAAAATGTTTAAAATTTGAGTTAAAATATGAGTCAATAATAAAAATATAATTTTGCTTTATATGGTGATGTGTAATATAAATAATTTTTTCAGATTCCTGATAATATATTGTTTGGAAATCTTCCTCTGCAAATTCCCCTGCCAGCAGATTCATTGCATCCAAACGCACCTGTCAAACCAATATTAAAGAAGGATTCTGCTTATAAAGTAAGTTATTTCTAGCATATCAGTATAGATTGTTAATTGTTATTGTGATAATGAAAGATATGTTTTTGTTAAACTCAAACTCAAACATTTATTTATTCAATTAGACTTCTTTTAGAAGCACTTTTGAATTGTCAATACATATTTTTAACAATTACCACCGTTATAAATTTCATTCCTCAAATTAAAATAATAGCTTTACTATGTTTCACCCAGGGCCAAAATAAGTATATCTTTGTTTTATTCTAGTACATTTGCTACATCACTGCCAAGTATCATCCAAGTGGCTATGGTTTGAAATATTAAAAAACATACAAGCTTTTAAATGTAAAATATTTTATGTATTTTTATATACATCATACTAATTTTAATTTATAAATTTTATCATTGAGTTATTTTCATAGGAAAGGCCTGCTGGTTTAGAACCCCCCGGAGTGCCACCTGGACATCCTCCAGATTACAGTGTGCTTATAGCTGAAGTCATGAATATGAAGATTGTGGAGAAGAAGACCCTGCGGTTTTCAGATATCACCGATGAAGGACCTCCAGGAATGAATGTGGGTATTTTTAAATATTATATATTTATAATCTTGTGTCATTTGATTTATAAGAAGAGTAACTGATTTTATTAATAAAAAGTTAGCAATAATTGAGATTGAGATTTTGAGATTGAGAGCTGCCTAGGTTCTCAGGAATCCTGAATTTATTTTGAACTTTGCATATCAATCCAGACATTAACCAGAACATATAAAAATGAATCCACTTATCCAGTAAGTAATAACATACATAATTTTATTAGTTTAATTTGTTGTTTGTTGTTATCTATATCTATCTACATATTATATCATGATGTATCTTTGATTATAAAAAAATTTCAAATTCGTCCAGAAATGAGCCAGAACAGAAAAATGGTTAATTCAGTTTGTGATTAGCATTAAATTCAAATTTTACCAATTAATAATATTATACTAATTACGAAAACTTCCAGATAGCACCACCAACCGCACAAAGAGCAGAAGATCTAGACGGAGAAGCGATGGAGGACACAGAAGCACCGTCCAGCCCCACACCGGCAACTCCA
>CAJQZM010037480.1:0-10909 GCA_907164665.1 Colias nastes | reverse complement strand
TGAAATATCAGGATTCCATGGTGAGTATGCTGGACGAAGGGACACTTAACAACTAATCCTTTTTTTGGAACGCTGCGTTTCTTTTCACAGCTCTCACAAAGGTTTAAATAAATGGCAATCATTTCTATACCGAAAATTTAGCTCCTTCTCCATCCGGTTTCTACCACCATGCCATACACTCAGATGGGTATCATGCAAAATCTGAAATATCTCGTTGTTTTTCACGTAGTACCTAATCATATTGTCTTTGACTGGAACAATCAGTTTCTCTGTTTCTCCAACAGCCATGACGTCAAATCTTCGCAAACGCTGATAATCTTCGGGTTTTTTATGCGACTTCTTTAATTTAGCAGATTTAACTTTTTCAATCATCTCAGAATAGCTTTCGTTGTTGAAAAGCTGAGTATTTTGTCCTTTAAGTGACATTAATTCACTCAATCTTTCGTCAAATTGACGATTCATTTCGTTTAATTTCGAAATATCCATGATTAATTATTAAACTACACACTAACAGCTTTTTTTCATTTCACTATAGTTCGCTAACACGCTCGCGTTAACATTTAGTTACGAAAGTAAAACCCATTCGCGTCCGTCCGTATTCGCTTACAATGCAAAACTGAACATAACAACAGCGCTTGAACTTTGAAGTCCGCCGCACGAGCCGCATGAATGGCGGTCTCTGATTGGTCAAAGCGTATCACGCCATGCGTACTTCCCTCCCCGCCCTCGCACCGCGTTAAATATAGCTTTATTATCAAATTGCCCAATTGTCATGTAGCATTATAATAATGACCGTGCGATGTGATAAATAATGAAGTTAAGATAGTAATTAATCACTTACGGCCGTTTTCAATAACCTATCTATCCATAATTCTAGTTACTACAGTTAGGCAAAACTATCCTTTTACGCTTACTTATTTTTCAATAACCTACCGACAGATACCTACCGAAGTTATCTATCTATCGCTGGGAGGACGGATAGTCTACTAGAGATAGGAACTCCCATACTAATCGATCTTACTTACATTTCATTAGAAGTTTTTTGATAGGCGTAGCTAACTCTGGTAACGTCATTTGTTTATCTGTCAACATCGGCCGGTTACGCGGACAGATAGCCTTTCAAAAATAAGTAATTAAATAACTAGCTCTAAAATAATGGAATATTTTAGCAGTGATGATAGCGATATGGAATTATTTCAAATTATAATAGATTGTGATGAAAGCAGTGACAGTGATACCGAGAACATACCGTTACCGAAGGAATATAAACCACGTGTGAATTATATGACAAAATTAAATGATTACGAATTTGCTTATAGATTTAGACTGAGTAAAAGTGCTGTGAATCAGTTAATTGATTTGATACAACCATATTTAAGTGTCACATCCAAAAGGTAAGGTTATTTTTATCTATAAGCACTAATAAAGGGCTTGTATTGCTATAGTATCAGCATTATATAAAGTTCTTATTTTTCCAGAAATCATGGCATATCTGCCCTTCATCAGATACTTTTGGCTCTACGATTCTATGCATTGGGTACCATGCTGGTGTCCGTTGCAGATTTTATTGGAGTATCTATAGCATCTGCTAGTCGTATTGTCTCTGATGTGTCTAGAGCCATAGCAAGATTGTACTCAAACTTTATTGTGCTACAAAATCACACTCAACAAGAGTTTTATAACATTGCTGGATTTCCTAGAGTACATGGAGCCATAGATGGCACCCATATATTAATACAATCACCAAGTAAGTAACTTCATCCATACTCTTCATCTAGATCTCTGCTACGTATTCATACTTGATAACTATTTAGATTGGGACACTTAATTGTTTTTTGTGGTATATATCTTCATATAAGTATTTCTTTTACAGATTCAAATATAGGCGAAGAGTTCAGAAACAGAAAAGGAACATTCTCTATCAATGTGCAATTTGTGTGTAATAACTCTCTAGAGTTTATAATGTTGTTGCCCGATGGCCAGGATCCACTCATGATGCAACTATATTTAACCACTCTAATTTAAAAGGTTACTTATTTTGTTGTTTATTATGTGAATTACACTGTTCCTAATGCAAGGTCTTACATTATTATAAAACTTGCAGATTCGTGTGAACAAGGTTTACTTGGAAATCGTTGGCTGCTTGGTGACAGTGGCTATCCGTGTAAGCCCTATCTATTGACACCTCTACTCAACCCAAATACTCCATCAGAGCAACGATATAATGAAGCGCATATTAAAACAAGAAATACTATAGAAAGGTTTGTTTTTGTAAATTGGATGCAGTGACTAAAAAAAAAATTACTTAATACCTACTTTAATTTTAGATGCATTGGAGTTTGGAAAAGAAGATTCCCCATACTGTCCTTAAAAATGAGGCTTAAATTAGAAAATAATATTCAAGCAGTTATTATAGCCACTGCCGTTTTACACAACATTGCCAGAAATTTGAATTTGGAAGAAATAGAGCCAGAAATATCAATTCCGGATACCATACAGGATGAAAATGTAATTGTTAATGACAATTCTCCTTCTTTAAATATATCAGAACGGCAATTGCTAATAAATAATTACTTTCATGTGTAAAATAAATAAGATAAATACATATTTTGTGTACATTTTTATTTTCTATCACAAATTTCACATCACAATATCACACACTTAACAAACTAGGTAATAACTCAATTAAAATATAATTACAAAATTAATTAACTAACCAATTAATTAATTTAAATCTTTTTTTAATCTAGCATTTTCTAATCTAGCATTTTCTAATTCTATCTTAAGTTTATCTATATTAATCTCCTTTTCCTCATTTTCTAATTCTATTTTTCTTTTTTTAACTATTAGGTACTCTGCTAATGCATTTTCCCTATATATGCGGGCCTTATATTTTTCCTCTTCCATCTTCTGTTTCCGCTTGGCTGTAACAATGATCAAAAGTTATTAAAAATGCCATATATATGATCCCCTTTTCACTCTGCAGATAAGCCCATTAATGAATTGGATTTTTTCCCTACTTTTGCATTGAAGGTTTGCAAGAAACCAAAATAAAACTTGTCTGTTAATAACTAAAACTCATTACTGATTTCTTTGGTAGTCTTAAATGAAGTGTTATTTTCTACTTAGCATGTCTCAAACAGGGAACAAATAATACTTATGATTCCAATACTTAATGGAAAATTACCACCAAATTGCAAAAAAAAAACAATAAATAACCTTCACCCACCTAGTGTGCCGCTGCCGCTAGCTCTATTACAGAAAAAGTTTTTCTGTTTAAGGGGAGGAGGAGGTGTCTCAAGAATTTGTGTTTCTTTCAACACCTCCCTCTCATCAAGACCTCCAACACAAATACCATCACCACCGGCACCTTGTCCATCACTGTTAACAATAAGGTTGATAACCTCCACATTCTCAACTTCACCCATCACCAAGTTAGAGTCTGTTTGAATGGTAGCATCTCCACCAAACTCCACAGAAAAACCTTGGCATGTACTACCTAACAGTGAAGCTACTTTGTCCAGAACTTCATCAGGTGGAAAGTAGTCCTTGCCTCCTCCAGTCTGAAAAAAAAAGTACTTAATACAAATTTTAACTTTAACTTATCGTTGTGAATAATTGCCCAAAAACAATCAGTAACTAACCTTATTATGGCTGATTCTCATGTTCGCGCAGCGTTTGCGAGCAGCCTTCTTCAAGTTTTCCCATTTTAAACGAAGCTGCGCTGGGGTTCGTCGGGAGTTTGACACTGATGAATTGAAGTCGACTGCTAAGGTTTGCCAAGCCTGATCCTTCATTTTATTATTAGTGGCATTCGTTGCTTTATTGTTTATGACCGCACTTGCCGCCACAAGTTGTACGAGAAGCATCGTCTCATCTTTGGTCATTGGTGCCGCTTTATTAATAGTTGACTGTAAAAAAATAAATCTTTAAAAGTTTGAACGCATTTTGGAATGTGAAATATATCAGAAATGTAGATAGGTACTTACAGGATTCATTATAAATTCACTTTTCTATGATAATTACAAAACAAACATAAACAAACAATTGACGCGACCAAGAAGCTTATATCTAATACACTGGAGATTGCACTATGACCATTAACTTGTCACAAGAAAATATAACCTTGAATGACGTCAGTGTTGTTTTTTGTCTCTTTCTGTGGGTGACCACACTGGTTTGTATATTCAGGATTTTTCGAAATAGAAAAAACTAAAAATCATGGTCTATAAATAATAACGACACATATTTTTAACAGTATTTTTATTATAATTACTGGTCAACTTACAAGAATTATCACCTTTATACGACATACAATTTTAATTGGTAGAGAATGATAGTTTTAAATAACGCTTGATAACTTTTGGCTACAAAGCTTGGATATTAACCGATATACATCATTAACATCCTTTGTAAATAGAGGAAAGTTGTGTTTTGCATCAGATGCTGTTTACCAAATTGTAAGTTACTCAGATCTTCTTTTTAAACGCGTTGCTTCGACGGGTCAACTTCAAGCCAAAAACATCAAATAAAAACTGTTTATAGCAGTATTTTTTTTCTGGGTCGTAATCTTCAGTAATTTTACCCTTGATAGGCACATATATTTCTTTTTACTTCATTTTTTGGAAAGCTGAAATACGTAAAACAAAAAAATATTAGGTTAAAAAGTATAAATTTCAATGTAAAAAAGAACAAACCACAATATGTGAGTGCAATACCGATGTCGTGTGTTGTTTCATTACTAGTATAAAAAATTTTAAAATGGTGTTCTAAATGTTCATCATAATATTGTTTAGCAATATATTATCGTCGCTATCCGTAAAAACCCATCATCATGGTTACCTTACTTGTTAAATTTGTTTGTTGAAAACTTGTTGAAAAATGATGAAAGTATTAGGAAAAGAACTTATTTAACATGATTGCTTAGTAAAATGATGATAAATTTGACGATTTTTGCCATTAAAATGATTCTAAACAGGTAAATGCATGAGTATTGAGGAATATTGTAAATAACGTAAATATACACTTGCCTGTGAAATTATAGGCCAGAATTTGGTGTCCAAAAACTTCTGCAATTTTTCACAATGCAATACATTATTTATATTCGGAAAATATTTATTAAATACGCAACAATATTAACTTAAATATTCGAAGCGACGCAATTTTTTTGACACTTATGCCATATTGTCAAACTGAGAGTTGCTACAATTTTATTATGGTAACTACCCATAATCAGGGAGTATCGCTTTTTAATAATTGGTTCAGATACTTATTTTATTTAGCATAAATAATAATTGTCTCATCCAACAATGCTTCTGAATGACGTTGTTGGCAATTTATCAACAAACTCATGTACAAAAACTAACCTTTTGCACAGAATATTACAGCATACATAGTAGCCTTGGGAAAACTTCGTATTAACAGTGGCAATACCAAGTTAGGTGTGAAAGTGATAAAACACAACAACTGGGCAATATTTTCTTGTTACACGTCAAATGTTCATAACGAAATCTCCAGTGTATAAGATATAAGCTTCTTGGACGCGACAAAGCGAAGCGTGGCGTCACCACAGAGATATCGTTATGTCAAAACTGTCAAAACGTTTTATTTCATGACTGAATTTGTTAAACAAAGAAAAAAAACAATTCAATGTATAATCACCTTCAAATCTATGAAAAAATATACATTTTAACTTTTATCAAATGTACAGTACTCCAAAAGTAATAATGCGCATAGAAATCTTCGTCACTGTTCGGCAACTGTCATATTCCCGGAGCGTCCGAAGATGATATTTATATAGAGTGGTTAAATGCATTTTCTTCATGCATAATTTAGTCAAATTATGTGTTTTGTGCAAAAAGAGATTAATAATGATTTGTAAGTGACGATTTTGTTTCGATAATTCCTTGTAAGTAAATAGCGAAGATAACCCCACGATTGCGAATATATCTTTGTTGGATTGATTTACTTGGAGAAATTTATAGTACTTTTAAAGTGTTTTACTGAAGCTGGTGTAATGATGGAAGAAAAGAAGGTTAAAATAACACAACATTTATATTGTATAAAATATTGTTTTCAAACACAGGTTTATATTTAAACCATATAAATCTAATCATTAAAATCTCAGCTCAAAAGTATTTAAAGTACTGATCATTCTTCAATATTATGACATTTACAAAAAAATAATAATAAAAACAATAAAAATCAGGGATTATCTTTATTTCTGACATTTTAGCTCTTCTTCATTTTCACTTTTCCTACTGCCATCACCTGTGTAAATCATATTTTCATCGATTAATTCAATTCACCTTTAAAAACAAAACCAAGGGTATGTAATAGCAGCTCTATATAATTCCACACAGAGAGAATACGTGCAGTCACCACTAATATTTAAAGACGACTGACGGATTCTTCAGTTTTTTGACTGACAGGCTGCCGTCACCTACCGCCTGATTTGTTTTTGATTCTGTATGACCGTGAATTGACTTCTATTTCTTTTGAACAAGGTGTAAAATGCAAGTGCATTGTTTAGAGCTCTTACGATTCAATGATTCGAGTGTTTTCGGAAATACGACAAATAGCGAAGATTTGCATGTGCATTATTAATTTTGGAGTACTGTAATTATTATTTGTTTTTAGAATTAAACATTTGCGCAGCAAGGAACTAAACGTTTCAAGAGGGTAGAAGCTATCGTTAGATAAACACAGATAGATAGCACTTATCCTTGTTTGTGAAACGCAAACTATGGATAGTTAAGATCTTACTGTTAACCGGGGATAGCGATCTATCTGTAATCGGAGATAGGTTATTGAAAACGGCCGTTAGCCCAATAAAGCTAGACATTATTCATAATGCTCGTGCATTATAAATAATGCCGAATGACGCTGAAAAGCTGGACTGGGGGCAGGTGTATGGTGCAAGTAACGTAAACGATATGGTCACTGTGTTTAATTCGTTACTAACGCAATTATATGATATTCATGCTCCTATTAAACCTGTAAGAATTAAACAACTACCGGCACCATGGCTGACTAATGAAATCAAGTCAGTTATTATCTCAAAAAACAGGGCGAAATCCAAATTGAAATCGAACAACTCACCGGCTAACAGGGAGAAATACAATAGGATACGGAATCACTGCAATACTTTGTGTAGAGATGCTCAGCGACGCCACGTTTCCAATTCGGTCGAGAACGGCGACCCAGCTAAGATTTGGAAATTTCTTAAGTCCTTAGGAGTTGGCAAACAGCAGCAACTATCTCTCCCTCCTAACACTAACATTGATTTAATGAACAACCACTTTACACATAATTCACTTGTATTTAATCCAGAACTTAAGTCACGCACATTGAATAATCTCTCATCTTGTCCGACTCCTCAATATCAACCGTTCACTTTCAAACAATTCACCGTATGTGGTGTTAAGAAGAGCATATCATCGATTTCATCCAAAGCCGTCGGTAGTGATAGCATCGGTCGTAGTATGATCCTTCCTATCCTAGATATCCTTGCTCCCGTCATCACTTACATATTCAACTCCTCTATCAGTAACGGAATATTTCCTAATGCCTGGAAAGACGCCCAT
The DNA here is from genome assembly GCA_907164665.1 of Colias nastes. Classification (NCBI taxonomy): domain Eukaryota; kingdom Metazoa; phylum Arthropoda; class Insecta; order Lepidoptera; family Pieridae; genus Colias; species Colias nastes. The sequence continues at coordinate 3,323 of CAJQZM010037480.1, read as the reverse complement.
GTCGTTCCATTGCCTAAGAAGCCTAATCCTTCTTCCTTCTCCGATTACCGTCCCATCTCCATCCTTCCTTTCCTATCCAAAGTTCTTGAACGGTTAGTTCATGAACAGTTAAGTTCTTTCCTTAATAAAAACAATATTCTAAATACCTTCCAATCCGGCTTCCGTCCTGGACATAGTACGACTACTGCTCTCACCAAGATCACCGATGATATAAGGGCAGGATTAGATGATAAGCAGCTCACCATCCTCACATTACTTGACTTCAGTAATGCCTTTAATACTGTTGATTTTGACATTCTATTGGGACTGTTACGCTCAATTAACATATCTCCATCGGTGATTGTATGGTTCGAAAGTTATTTGTTGGGACGCCAGCAAAGGATCAAAATTGACAACACTTTTTCTACCTGGTCTGATATCACTGCTGGTGTTCCACAAGGTGGCGTCCTCTCTCCTCTTCTCTTCTCTATATTTATAAACTCTATCTCACGTTCTCTCACTTCCTTCTCACACATGTATGCAGATGATCTCCAAATCTACACGATGTCCACGTTTGAAAATTTACCGTCTGCCATAGCTACTACAAATAACGACCTTTCCTTGATTATGAATTGGAGTAGAGCACATGGCTTAGTTGTTAATCCTTCTAAGACTAAAACTATTATCATTGGCAGCTCTTCATTCATATCAAGGATAGGATGGTCTAGTTTACCCCCTATTACTGTAGACGGTAACATCATACCATTCAGTGATAGCATCAAAAGTTTAGGCGTCACCATTGATCGCACGTTATCTTGGCAACCACATATCAATGAGTTGAATAAAAAAATATTTGCCTCATCTCATTCACTCATGAGAATTCGTAACTTCTTGCCCATTTCCACCAGAACTTCTCTTGCACAGTCCCTTCTCCTTCCCATCCTGGATTATGCCGATGCCTGTTATCCCGACCTGACCGAAATCCAGTTGGACAAACTTGAGCGACTCCAAAATGTTTGCATACGCTTCATATTTGGCTTGCGCAAGTATGACCACGTCTCTCAATACAGGAAAAAGCTCAAGTGGTTACCAATACGTCAGCGTCGGAACTCCCACCTTCTCCAACTCCTATACCGTGTCCTGTTCCATCCTAATACTCCCAGTTACCTTAAGGAAAAATTTCAATTTCGTGAGAGTACGGATTTCAACCTTCGATGCTCTGAAAATGTACTTTTAAAAATTCCACCTCACAAGACCAAATTTTATCAAAATTCGTTTCATGTTCAAGCCATACTCCTGTGGAATGCACTTCCGATAACCATACGTCGCGCTAAATCTCTGAACATATTTAAAAAACTAATTTATAACCATTTCTTCAACGAGCTGTAATATTTTTATTTATACATAGTGTATTATGTATCATGTATGATATGTATGTATGTAAGTATATATGTATGTATGTGTATTTATAGCATGTATTTATAGTATTGATATAAATATTTATATTGTTTTTTACTTATTTATTTATTATTAGGTATCTATTTATATATAGGTATATACGTATATATGTATATGTACATATTTTTTTTTTTTTTTTTTATCCTTTTGAATCAAACACCACCCATCTAATTTTAATTCGTATGACAAATCCTATCCAAAGGTTGCCTGGCAGAGATCGCTTATAGCGATAAGGCCGCCTATTTAACATGTTATGATTTTCTTTTTTGTTCTTTTTATTTTTGTGTTTATTCTTTTTTGTGTGTGTTAAATAAAGAATTTAAATAAAATTAAATAAAATAAATAAATGCCCGCATTAATCACCTGGTCCATAACATATATATCTATTTCATAGATACACTACAGGGATCATTATTCATACTTCGATATTCCGTATGATACACAGTTGGTATCACATTATTCGAGCACAGTTTGTTCAGATCCGTGTATTTCTTTTTGCCAATGGGCAGCATTGCTTTGTAGCATGGTTTAAGCTGTAGGTTATTTTTCTTCACTATCTCGATTTGTTCTGTTTGCGCATCCGGATTCATAGAGCATTTCACAAAAGCTATATTTGCCACCGATTTCTTAAATGTTACTGTCCTCAAATTGCTAATTTTTCCGGTTAAATTACCTTTGAAATATTTTTCAGCAACTGATGAAATTTGGCACGGACAATCTTTAGACCCTGAGAAAGAACATAGGCTACCTTTTATTGCGAAATATTTACCACGGGCGATGCCGGGGCGGACCGCTAGTTAGGTATAAATAAGGATATATTAAATTCCGTATTAAAAATGTGACTGTACAGTGTACATGTATAATGTAGCAGCTTCTTTTCGTGCATTTTTGCGCTGGCATTCATACAAACTGGCTTACTAAGTTATTTTTCCTCTATTTTGACGATTCAGAATTCTAGTTTTTAACAATAGTTTGAAGAGGAAATCCGACTTAGAGATGCTTTAACTAACGGGTAATTTTGCTGACTGTTATCAAAATCTGAATCAACAACAGTAAAACTACACGTATGTCACACTCAAACACAAGTAAACTTTTTAACATTGTTTAATAAGAAATAAATAACTTGCATCGTCTTCTGTATTTATTGTTTTCTTTACATCACATAATGACCCTAAAAACAAATCCATTGCGTCGTAGGCAAACCATGTTGATTGGCACACATCTTCAGCCGAGGAGCCAGAACGCATTGAAGCTTTTTTTTATTTATTAACCTTCCGTGCACCATGTGGGGTTTAATACACCCTAGCCATACAAAAAATCTTGTATCTTTTCCAAACATTGTGCGAAAGTCTTGAAACCTCGTGTAGCTGGAGTTGCGACGTTGCCAGACCTCTTAGCGACAGCAGTTTAGTAGTAGCGTCGCAGACGCGGTGAACGGACGCCGTCAAAGTGCAGCTGGGTGTCAGAAACCCCACGTAGTTCGGGACGTCTACTAAAAGGTGAGCAGTATGGTGTGATAAAATACGTCTATTTTTATATAAATATTTATTTAATTTGTTTTTATATTATTTAAAATTATCTGAAATTGTTTCTAGGGCTCATTATGGCTCATCACATGAATGAAAATGCAATATTATCCGCACTAATGGAAGAAAATGATAGCGATACGGATGAGCTGTTTCTACCTGGAAGTGAAGATGACTCAGATCACTTGAGCATACAGTCTGAAAGTGAAAGTGAAGAGGAAGTACAGGATATTACTTCAGGTTGTGAATCTTCTTGTTCAAATCACTTTTACACTGGTAAAGATGGCAAAACAAAATGGCAGAAGGAGCCACTGAGAACTAATGTTCGTACAAGATCAGAAAATATAATTACTCAATTGC